>JAVYIG010002142.1:0-167500 GCA_035222895.1 Strongylocentrotus droebachiensis
GGGGAGAGGGGAGGGGGAAGGAGAGACTGAAAATTCTGTAGACATAGACATCTTAGAAATCTATAGACATACATGTACATGTACCTTTATTATAAAGAGAGTTTGGGAATGGAATATTCACTTTGTATTTCATATGTAGGAGAAAGATGGAAAGGTTGGAAAATTTCTTCTGAGAGAGATAGAGAGGGAATTAAGGAAAGGTAGATACAAATATCAGGTTAGAAATGATAAATACAATATAGGCCTACAGTTCAAACTTACACTATACATAGACAGTTGGATTGTTAGTGCTGTAGATGCTCCTTTTCTAATATTGATCATGTACATGTTTTACCATCATTTACTTAAATTGTCCAAAATTTAATCCATGTATGTACCTTTCCGTAAACCTAATTCACAGAATAACAACTCCACAGAGTCCTTGTAAGGGGGAAGTCTTGGGCAAACACTTGCCTCCACAGGACTTCCCCCATGAGCAATTTATAGAATTTCAAGCAGGTTTCTATCTACTATAACTAGAAAAGGAACATCCCAATGTGATATGAACCTTTTAAAGTTCACTCTCCATCCATCATCAGACCATCGTAATTCAATTTTTCCATTCAAGGTCCGTGTACATGAGGCGTGTCTTCACCATCTCGAGATTGCCAAATATCTCGAGATTGCCAAATAGCCCGCTATTTGGGAAATAATCCCGAAGTAACAAATCGCGTCTTCACTATCTCAAGATTCGACCTCGAAACTCGAAACTCGACCTTGAGAAACTAGCTCGAGATATTTTGCTCAGCGTTAGGTTGTATTGCGAATCTTCGGTCTAGTGAAGACGCACGGGACAAATAGCTGGATATTTTGCCAATAAAAAGGATATTTTGCAAACTATCCAAAGATATCTTGGGATATTATCCCGACCAACTATCCAGCTAATTTGCTACTTCGGTCTAATGAAGACGCAAATTAGCTGGATAGTTTCGATCGGGATAGTTCAAATAGCTGGATATTTGGCAATCTCGAGATAGTGAAGACGGGCCTAGAGATTCTTTTGATCATAATCCAATGTTACAGTCTTGTTCTCACATTTAACTTTACTGCTTTAAAAAAAGGAAAACTGTAGCAAAATGAAGAACATGTTGTGGGTGAATAAATGATAAGTGAGAGCTGAAACAAAATTTGCAGCATGTATCTGAGGCCCCTAGATGCATACTCTGTGATCTTTGTATTATGATCTGCAGAGTTGGCTGTATACGACGATTGCTCCAAGGTAATTTTGTACAGATCAGAATTTCAAACCCTGGACCTAACACTGTACTTGACCCTGACCCTAAGCATATATCAACCTTTACAGTTAACAACTGAATTATTCATACCCCTAATAAACTTTTCCACATACCCCCTTCTTGAAATAAATAAAAAACTTGCTAAGGGTATGAATAATTCAGTCTGTAACATGTGAAACTCAATTGCAAACCTAACCCTATTATTGTAGCTGGAGCGTATGTCCAGTTACCATTATTCTTTAACCATAGATTCATTACACACTTTCAAAATTCACTTGTATTTTATTTTTGCCAAGCTTGGTTTGCTTTTAAAGGCCTTTTTCTGCATCATATCTGAAGGAGGCTTATAAGGGTCATGTTCTAGCAGACAAGCTACAAGTCATATATTGTTTTCTCTTGAAAGATGCTAACTCCCCACTGACCATCCTATTGGCCATGACTTTTCTGTGGACTGTACAGGTCATGAGAAATAATTTGCTTATCATGGAATGAAAGGTCCTGGAGGTTAAGCGTGTTTTAATGAGTCATTCATATCGGTCTAGGGTAAAAGCCTGACTTTGATGACCTGTCAAGTTCATTTAGGTGATTTTTTTAAAGACACTTCATACTCGATATTGTCTGCTCAGAACAAGAAGGACATTGATTCTGTGTTAAAGGGAGGCTTTACTACTTCAGCTACAAGGGATTAGACCACCCAGTGAGCCATCGAGGTCACTGTGACAGGTGGCTATCTCATTAACTCAGCTATCATTTAACATAAGAAAAAGAGGATCATGGGGGACCAACAGGCACCGATTTGGGAAGTCTTCTATATAGAGGGAGCAAGTAGCTACAAGTAGGACAGTGTGCCTTTAAAACATATGAATTAATGTCCGTTTGGCTCCAAACAGACAATATCTGCTTCATCAGCATAATAATGTCTGATTGTTTAATGTAAGAAATTAGAAGAGATTAGAAGACCTGACAGTCTTCTAAAACTTAATTTCAAGAATTGTAGTTTGAGAGAACTTCGTTTTCAAGAACACTCTTGCATGTATACTGCTAAGGTGCTATACATGTATGTACATATCAGTATAATACCTTTTCAATCTAATTAAGATACAAACCACAGACCTGGGATAACCGTACTGATGTCCGGCTACTCTCTACTTTCAGTTCTGATCTTCAGGTCAAGTTTGTTTGACTACTACATGTTGCTGCTTGCTTGTGATTTCTGAAGGTGTTTTATTAAGCTGTCAGTTTTCATTTTTTTAAAAGGTGTCTTTTATTTTGTTAAAGGTACTATGTCCCTTTTGCAGCCAACCTCAAATTCTGTAGAACGTGGCAGGAATTATGAATATGTCATGTATGTCCTATCTGTGAAATTTGAACATTAGCATTTAGCAGTTTTCTAATGTTCAAATTATGCAAGGAAACCCTTTACTTGCTAGACTTCACTGTCAGACACTATTGAGTGACTGACTAGCTTTTTTTTCTTCTTTGGTAATAAAATACATAAAATGAGCTGTAAAGGGTACATGAGCATTTGTCTACATCAATAAGCCACTTCTTGTGATGGCCAAAAGTAAACTGATTGAATCGTTGCGCAGCATAAAACGTATGACCATTCGGTTACAATGGTCTGAAAATCAAGACTATTACTTATTGGCTCTATAGCTCCTAAGTCGATTTGACAACTAACAGTCGTTATTTTCCCACTTGAAGACATTTTCAAGCCCCACCTTTTTTAGGGAAGTTCTAAATTAGTATTATCTTTCAAATGCCGTTGGAATTTAACCTTTTCATTTTTTTGGCCTGCAAATGGGACATAGTACCTTTAAGGTGTCTCTTAAGCTGTTTTTATTAACCCTTAGCCACAGGGAGCCGGGAGTATTAAACCCATAGAGGATTGAAAGAATTTAGTAGTCTAGGGGTTATGGTGTCAGTTATTTAGGTGTCTGTGGTGTTTTTGTAAAGGTGTCTGTTAAGCTGTTTTATTAAGGTGTCTGTTAAGCTGTTTTATTAAGGTGTCTGTTATAAGGTATATTTAGGTGTTATTTTAAAGACGTCTATTATAGTGTTTTTTTAAGGTGTCTGTTCAGGTATGGTCTATGAAAGGTGTCTTTTGTTTATCCTCGCTTTATTTCATCAAAAAGTTCGGATTTGGGCTGCATTTGGGAACTAGATTAGGTCCAGGTTTAGAATTAGGGTTAGGGTTAGTAATATAGAGTTGGGTCCAATGTCGGAGGTAGAAATTTACCTAGTGTCAAAATGTTTAAAAGTATGCCAAAGTGTTTATTGTAACAAGAGCCTGGACTCCTGGAGGATGTGTCGTGTTGAACAATTGTCATGTTATCATGAAGGTCAACAAGAACTGCAAACTTCAGTTTTGTTCATATTCAAAAACACAAGATGTACAGTAGTCTAAGTCTTAATTCTTTTGTTTTTGATAATCAACTGATAATTACTTTGATAGTTTTAATGAAAAACTCACATGTAACACTACTGTGCATGTTGCACTAAAACCCTGAAAGACAAATTCTTTTAGCAGATATTACAACTCAAAAGCATATCTTTCATGTTTACAAAACAGAGAAAATGAGTGGCAATGCTTACAATTGTCTTGAAAACATAAAAGAAACCTGATCATATATTGTTTGATATTGATGGCCTATTGAGGTCCATACAAGTGTGAATTACCTGGTGTCCTGTATTTTTCAATAATATTTAAGCTACCATATCTCAATGTAAACCCAGCCATAATATTAAACTTTAAGTTTGTAAAACCTTGGAGCTATTAAAACAACAACGCATTTTTGGTACCAAATTGAGTGTTCAAATTTTAAACTACAAGCAGAGCAAGCACTCTTTTTAGCTACAGGCTGATGAAACATTGAGGTATGTCCACACTGTACATGATATAAGTGATAGACCTGCTGCTTGTAGTTAAAGCGTAAACAATAAGATAACTTGTGGTTTAAAACGTTGAGTAAAGGCAAAGTAAGATAGCCTCAAATTTTAAAACCAGAAGCTAAACTTAAAAGTTGACAGACTCTCATGTTAACCTAGCAATGAACTCTAGAGGAGGAGACAGATCATGTTTAATTGATACCCTGATGTAATGTCTACTTAATGAGCTGTTTATGTTTTTGTAGTGGTTTGAAAGCTTTAGTACCACATAAACAAAACTTGAGGGCTTCCCATAAATGTTTAGTGCTTGACCAGCGTAATAAGTCCATGTTGGCACGTAATTCAGTATTTTGTAAGACATGACCTCATTAAAATAATTATGATCTTGCTCGGAGAATTTCACTTATTATGATGGAGAAATTTCAACGTGAATCAATGTTTGTTTATTTTGTCTACGTTAAGAAGAGGTTTGTTAATTTTGTTTATAAAAATGCTTGCATTTCCATAATTTGATTAAACAAATTTGTTTTCACTGGCTGCCTGCCTTAGCAACAGAAGAATTAACTCCGTTTCGTTGACGATCAGCTATATGCACAAAGAAGACGAAAGACCTGATGCATAGCTGATCTTATTATGGAAATGCAAGCATTACTTTAAACCAACAGAACTGTGTTATTCCTGGCTCATTTTTCCTGATTGAGGTGTCATATAATGAACTTTCTAGAAATGTGATTATCTCTTTTAAATTCATATATCGCCCGCCAAATGACTTTTTGATACCCTCTCTTCAAATTGTTTTTACTCACTCATGCATGAAATATGCATCATATGAGTTGCAACCCCAAACATAGAAAACAAATTAATGATTGGTCCCCTTTAAGATATTTGTTTGATCCCTTTGAAGCCATGAGGGACATGTGATAAACCCTGGAGAATACTAGGAAAGTATTGATGTTGACACCATGCCTGTCTGTCAGTGTAAGAGATAAGTGACAGATGACTCATAAAGTTAGCACACCTGAATGTAATTATGCAGTCATGATATACATCAAGGGTAATGACATGTCCATTAATAGCAAAAATGTAGTGGCATGAAAGGAAGTACCTTGGAACGCAAAATGCATAATTTTGGGAAATGATATGTATTTATGGCATTTACATACATGTAGGTAGAACCATTTAGGACACAGAGCTAGTGAATAACTCATCTACCTGAGTTAGGCTGACAATACAAATGTTAATCAGAATTGTTGATTTATAAGTTTTAAGTCACTTAAAATCATTAACTCTTACTCCTGTTTGTGCCACTATATTTCACTTTATAGAAGCTACCATAACTGGCCCACTGCTCTTTCGAAAAAAAAATGTTATTCAGATATGTCAAATTACAACTTTTAAGTCACCTAAAATCATTAGCTCTTACTCCTTTTTGTGCAATCATATTTCACTTTATGTAGAAGCTACCTTTAGTAGCCTACTGCTCTTTGACAGCCCTCTCAGTCTCAACAGGTGAAATTAAACACTTTAGTGTTTGTGTCATAAGAAGAAATCAAAGAAAATGGACATGCAGGATCTTTTTTGGCCCAGTTTCAAGGTCATAGTCAAATTGCATAGCTGAAGTTTGCTTTTATCAGTAAAAATAAAAGATACAAGAAAAAAAAAGTGTTTCAATTACTTTTTTAAAATTAATTACTTGTTTCATAATTGTATTCTTGGGATGCATTCTATCTATTCTCTTCCAAAATTCTTGAAGCTGTCATGAGCTATCTTCTGGAGCTGGAGACACTTGTCATACCGTGTACATGCATCCTTTATTGTCTCTGTTCACTCTTGATCATGTGTGATTGACCACCTGTGTGGTTGACTATCAACTTTGAAGGGAATTCCAACCCGTGTAATAGCTTCATGTTTTTATGTATCTGTATCTGTATGATTTGGTCAGCAAAATGTCCTTTCCAGACACATCCATGCTAACGTAAGACACATCCACTCTAACGTATGATGATGGTGGTTGCTATGTGTATGGAAACAGAAAAATAAGATAAACAGAATGGTGAAAGTTTGAAATAAATCGGACCAATATTAGAGATATGAATATTTGAAATATGAGATCACTATCATAAGTACGAATCCCAAATTGGCAATTTAGACGGTGGATTGTGATGTAGACACGGACAACTCTCTTGTTTGTTTTGTACAAAAATATAATTAATTTCTGTTTTTGTCTTAAGTGCCTTCTCAGTTCGGGCACTATTCAAAATGTATTATAAATGAATATCATATTATTATAGGCCCTCTAAAGAAAATAAATTGAGTCATACATTTTAGAATAATTGAAATTTTTAGAAATGCTAGAAATTTGTTAGCACAAATGGGAAAGTTGTCCGTAACTACATCACTGAGACATTACAGATTCAGCCAAGTTGAAGAGCCCATACCTACGGTGATTGCAAGTTTCAAAAACTCATAACTTTCTCACTTTGGGGTCTGATCTCATTCAAACTTTCACCAGTCTGCTCCTCTGATTTGTCTTCTAGACAAGCCTGATAAGAACCTGATTTAAATTGGTTTCCCGATTTTTTTAATTTTTCCCTGATTTTTTTCTTTCTTCCCGATTAAAATATATATTTTGTTTAAATCCAGATCCCCCCCCCCCCCTATTTTATCCTGATTTTCCCATCCCCCCTTATTTTCTCTATTCTTCCCTATTTTGCCCTTTTTGTCCCCCAATTTTCTTACTCAAAAGGGGGGAATGTTGTTAGATGCCATTTTTCCCCCGCGAATCCTCTTTTTTTTTTTTACTCAAGGGGGACGTGGTTGAGGGGAAAACAAACATTTTTTTTTTTTTTTAGTGCTCACTTTCACCCTTGTCTCGAGTAGTTTGCTATCAAGGTAGGATTTCCCTTTAATGAAATATTGTGTCCAATGCGAAAATGCTTCAGGATCTTGATCTCTGCATGTACATGTAGGCCTACAGATGTAGTGATGATCAGCAAAATATAATTCTCTCTCTTTCTCTTGTACATTTCTCATCTTCATGGTTAATCAAATAATTAATCTACTTTATTTATAGTCTCTGAAGTGTGTACTGATAGAAACAAAAACTGATGATGAAAAACATATCAAGAGGAAATTTGTAGAAGTAGGGCGCTGTATAGTGACCTCTTCTTGCTAATGAGGGCTTCTGATATCAGTGTTTCAATCTATGAGTTTCATAAATAGCAATATGGTAACCTGTGGTGAATTGCGTCTGCAATCTATTTATTATGAGGGAGTTAACAATAGCTTGAAAAAACTTATATATTCAGCCACATTTGCCGTATATTATGCTATTATACCTTTATACAAAATGTTAGGTATCATGGGCTATTTATGTTCAAGTCATGTAATAGACATTGCATGGTACAGCTTATCAATTGCTGTTAGGTAATTAGGATTGATAGATTTTTTATTCCTCACATTTCTGAGCATTCTAAAGGTCAGAAAGATTTTTGTGTGGAACATGGATGTGTAGATGTGAGGGGAGGGGGTCAATGTTAAACCATCTCACCATACCATATTTCTTTGGCGTGACTCACATGTCCCCTCTCATCTGAATGTAGTTATGTTGACCTATTGGGAATTGTGAGTAATGAGGTGAATGTGTTCAGACAGTCGATTTCAATCTTGCTCAACATTCGTCTTGTTCCAGCACATTCATGAAAGATCGCAATCTCCTCTGCTAAAGTTACTGCTTCAATAGAATCGGAGGGAAGTTAACTCAATTTTTTAGCAAGTCATATAATGACATCCGTAATCAGGAGAGCATTAATATTTTTCTCTAAGTTAATGCTCTTCTGGTTCAATGTTATTTGATTTAAACCTTTGTGTCTCAAATTGAAATAAGACAGGTTCCCCTTGTATACATGTAAGTCTTTGTATCAAGATATTAAAAATGGTTATTAATTGTTACCAATATTTAAAAGCAGTGAAATGATCTGCATAGTGCATATTAATACAGTTATCATACATTGAGTTTCAAGATAAACGTACCCTCCTGCCACAAATTATGACAATTTTTTTTTTTTTACAGAATCCAACTTTTAGCATAAATACAACAATAGGGAGATGATTTGAAATTCTCTCTTTCCTTTGTGTGAGATGAAACCCTACTGCTTAATCTAATTCAGCTATATTATTAAAGGACCCACCTGCATACATAATGAATCATACTCCCAGTGCGAGTATAAAGGGTGTATCGCAATAACCACTGTTAGAGTGCCAGTATGAGCACAGCATGCCCTCTGTTGCTCAGGATATGACAGGGCTTATGTGGTTTCTGATTTGGTCAATAAAAGATGAAATAGCCATACAATACCTTTATTTTCACTTCTTTTAAGCAGGGTTTGGAGTATTTGTAGTCGTTCTGGCTCCCCAAAGGTTCCATTTTCCTCCCATGATAGAGATTTTTATCAGTAGAAAAGAGGAAACAGTGTAGTTTGTGGCGAAAACCCTTTCTCATATCAAAATGCATTACCTTATGCAGAATCTGAACTGAACTACATGTATGTGTGTGCAGGTGTTGTCATGACAGTTGTTATTGTTTGTTTAAGTAGCAGACATGATTTTTTTTAAATGAAAATATTGATCACAATGTTTGATTATTTGATATTCGATATTCAATGTTGATGTTTGTTTAGACCTGGCCCATATCAAAGTGAAGCTGTTTTAATTAAGTGTTGAAATAGGAAGAGGTGTGGCTTAGTGGTAGGAACTGTGGTGTTGGCATCTTGGGTCTCTGGTTCAAATCCAGGAACTCTATATACATGTAGGTAGTGCTTCATGTTGAGTGAACCATTTATGATTCTTTAGGCTTGATCCTTGATCTTTGAGTACCCCAGGCAGCACTTAAATTAGTAGCCTCCTGAATTATTACCAGTACACTGCCATAGATCTCACTATCTTTTAGGTAAAATACAGTTAAAGTACATTTGAATATCAATAATAATCCTTACTTTTGTTCTCAATAGCTATAGCCCATTACTTTAGTTACAGCCCATTACTTTAGTTACAGCATTCCAATATTGATAAGAATAGAGTTTTTAGTTTCATTTATTTCATATTTCACTACATAAATCATAATAAACATTAAACAATAAGCATGAATAATTTTCCTTTCAATTGGTATAACAAATACATACAATGATATCAAGCCATGAGAGTAAAAATAAAGTCAAAATATCAATTGCATGGTATTTAAACTGAAATTAGACAAAATATATATTTGCAGTGAAATATGATGGAATCTAGTCAAAAGCTAGGCTTGTAAGTTGTAGGTTCCCTTACAAATAAGAGCAGTCTATTGTGCATGTTAATTATATTCAATTTTAAAAAGATGAAAACAGAAAAGAAAAAAAACAAAAGAAGCAAAATAAGATGAAAGACTAATAACAAAAAGAGTAGAATGTATCAATAATCAGGGAACAATGGGATGAATTACGTACCGGTAAGTATTAATTAAAGAGAAACATTTTGAATTTGCTTTTGAAGGTGTAAAGAGTTTGTGCAGGCAGACTAGCGAGAGAAGTTTTTGTTATATCGTCTGCTGCAATCGTACCTCCATCTTCACCACCAGGCGTCTCCTCCTGCCCTCCTGCACTCCCAGGTCTCAGAGTTTCGTTTTCACCTCCTCATCTAGATTCGTCATGCTTATACTATGAATAAAACATCCTTTGAAAGGAAGAACTGATTTCTTGTGCCACTCACCCAATTTGCTGATTTTAAAAGGCAAGTGCATATAAGCCAAGCTTTGAAACTCTTTTGGATAGTGACGTTAAAATTTGGTCCCCAGACGTAAATAATCATATCTGATTGATACACGTCTGTAAGAACCCAATTACACAAACTCACACTTACTCTTGCAGTGCTCAACTCTAAACAAAAATCCTGTGCACTTCGGCCCCTAAATTTTAATTTTCGGTCCCCCACAGTTGACATTTAAAAACAGGGGCCCAGTGCATTTTACCCTGAAGATTTTATCCTTGGCCTCTGTGAAAAAAAACAGTGTAGGATCCTGTAGCCTGCTTCTATATGGTACATGTAGGTAATTCCATGCTCTCTGTGAATTTGATTAATGTTATACCGGTACTCTCCTGATCTTTAGAAATATTAAGTGATTATGAAGTCTGGAGTAGGTAGACTAATCTCCCACCAAGTTTTGTATTTAGATGTAGTATGTACATGGTCAGTTTACATACCCCAGACCCCATACAACTCCATTTCAATTTTCTTTTCTTTTGTCATTTTGGGAGTGGGGTGGGGGGGGGGGGGGCGCATCAAAGATAATGTAAAAGCAGGCTAAAGCTTAAACCCAAATTTTTGTTCTACACAAAATTGTCTTGTAACTTTTGAAAAGTTGCTAAGTTGCTCCCTCATGATATTTACAAGTGAAAGATTGTTGTGATTAAAAACTGATTGATTGTGTTGAGGGATTGTATAGTGCATTTCGATTGGATTCTTGATGGCAAAGATGCATGTAGTATACATTTAGGAGATTCCTCAGAGACCCTTCTTCTCAATGTCCACAGGATTTTAAAAAAAGATGAGTCTCTAAAATTCATTGTTTTCAATTCATGTGGAAATCAGTAATATTTTTGAAAGTTACACTTTATAATTGTCCAAAGATGCTTTTGTGACATATTATAAACAGAGAAACAGTTTTGTCACCAATTTCCCATATCTGAGTAATATAATCTAATAATATCAAAGTCAGAGGTTTGACCCATATCATACCCCAACAACCCGCTTTTGAACTCATCTGATAATCTAATTCTTTTGACAGGAGGAAATAATCATTGTTATTTAGGGTGCTTTACATGATTCATCTTCTGAATTGTTTCTGTGTCATTGTTTTATCCTTCTCAGATATTCCTTTTATTTCCATTCAGACTTGTGATGAACCTTTATTATTGATGCCCTTTCTGAGATCCTTCACCCCATTCAAATGCATTATCCGTAACGTATCACGTCCATGTACAATTTTATTTGTCTTTATCTGTATATAAACACATATATGAAACCATCGGTTCAAAGACATTATTTTTTAGATCTTGCATACCGGTACACTTAGCAGAATGTATGCCAAGAAACATCTGCCTGTTTGTATCTTTCTCCTGGAGTCTCACCCTCTCCCCTTCTCCACTCCCCCCCCCCCCCCCCCTCTCTCTCTCTCTCTCTCTCTCTCATTCTCTCTCTCTCTCTTTCTCTCTCTCTCTCTCTCTCTCTCTCTCTCTCTCTCTCTCTCTCTCTCTCTCTATCTCGTTGTGTGTGTGTGTGTGTGTGTCTCTCTCTCTCCTTAATCCTTTTCTCTATTTACACTTTGAAGCGTTTTGTCTCCCAGATTCTTTTTTTCCATTCACTTTCCCTTTTGGAATATTTCTCTTTTGTTTTTTATTGTGTTTAAAAAAATAATATAAACCTTTACATTTGTCATTTTATCTATGTATTACTTTATTGTCTCTGTTGTCCTTCCCTTTTCTCTCTCTCTCTCTCTCTCTCTTTTCTTTCTATCTTTATCTCTCTTGTTCCCTCCTGTATGTTTTGCTACACCCTCTTTTTGGCTACCGGTATCCTATTCATTAAAAAAAAAAAGTTCTTTACTGTTTATGCCTCTTTACTCACATGCATTTGTTTTTGTGATCAGAATGCCTTCTACAATTTTAAGTGTTTAATTTAAATATTATTATCAATTATTATATTAATTATTAACATACATGTGAGAGTTCACGTATTGCGTGCGTTGAAGGGCTGCATGATTGAGCAGCAAATTTGTATTCGCTTTTTTGCACAGATTTACCGCGTATTGTTAAGGGTAGAGATTTCTTATTTTCGAAGACATACCGTGCTAAAAATTCTTAATTCTCATTTTCAAATGTTGGCAGGTATGTATTAACATACTTCCCTTTTCATAAAGCACTTCTCAACTTACAGTGTTTCTTGAGAACCCTTTTGCAAAAATATCTTTCACTAGACTTTCATTCATCCTTCCATAGCTCTGTGAGTCCGTGTCTTATCGAGGATAAAAATAGTTACATCTGTGTCAAGTAGAAGCACCTGTTTGGGTCCAGTTCAAGGGATCAGCTTCTACCTGCTTCTTTGATCAATGAATCTGGATTAAGACATCTTCAGCCAGGCTCATGCTGTGTCACGCCCAAGTATGATCAAATCCCACACAATAGAAATAAGGAGGTACGGAAAGGGTCCAACATAAAATGAGACAGAAATGAAATGTGTATTCCTGACTCACCCCCGCTCAAGGTCAGCATTTTATTTTTGCGGGGCACATCGTCATGACAATGAGACAACTGCCCGGTGATGTGCACCGAAAAAGAGAATATAACCACGGGAGGCTCTGTGGAACATGTGACCAGAAATGTCAAGCATAATTTGTCTATTGCTGTCAGGTCACCTTTTGATCGATAGACAATGAGAGTGCACCAAAAATTATATTTTCATGACATTTTATTTTATTTCATGCCAAACGCTTAAAAATGTGGGGAAATAATTTGGCATATATCACTTTGCATACAATATAGAAAAGACAGGGAATAATTGTTGTCATTCACAAAACTGCACTATTATGTTTTTGATGATGATCCCTAAGTATTTAGAAAGGTGTCATCTATACATGTGTGAAGGGTCTACCTTTTTAAAGTGAAGATATGGAAATATATACTGTGTAAATGTACTTTGGAACACCTTTGTGAAGAGGTATGCTATGAATCTTTATGACAGACAAACAGAGACAAAGAGGGAGATCAAAAGAGAGAGAGAGACAGAGAAAGAAAGAGACAGAGAGAGACAGAGAGAGAGAGACAGACAGAGAGAAAGAGAGAGAGAGTGATGGGAAGGGGAGAGGAAGAACGTGAAAGACAAACAAAACTAAAAAGTAATACAAAAGGGGGAATGATCATAGAGGACAGAAAACAAATGTAAATTTCAAAACAATTTAACCAGAATTTGAAAGGATCAGAAAACAAAGTCAAATTCTTAAGAAGTGAAAAAGATATTTCTTTTATTTAACAGTTGTTTTCCACATATAATGTTTCTTTTCATCCATAAAATATACACTCAAATATTTGCACTGGGCATGTACGCATTCATAAAAATGTGATTTATACAGTAATGACACAATGGTTAACCTCACATTATGACATACATTTATTATACAACTGATAGCATTTGAATTGACCAAGTTTATGAGAATCTTGGTAAATTTGTGTAAATTGAGAGACTAAGCTGTTTCAGGGAAATATGTCATCTGTTCAGAGCTAGGAAAGTCATTTAATCGGTGTTAGACTATATGAGTTAATGCAGAGCTGCCAACTAGTACGGATTTCCCGTAATTGGTACGGAAATTAACGACCATTACGGAATGTTGTTTAAAATTACGGATTTTTTTTTTTTTTTTTTTTTTTTAAATATATATATTTATTCCCCCCCCCCCCATTTTTCCTGGAAGACTGTGTTGTGATGATATGAAACTCATTATTTAACAACTTTGTGTGAGTAAAATCACCAAAAATTTCAGATAATCATGTGTCTGTGCAATGTTGGCGTGCCGTTTTTATTTGAGTCATAGCGCCGCATAGGAAATTACTGATTTATACCCAAAATTACTGATTTTGAGCCTTGTGATTACTAATTTTCTGTTCTGGAGGTTGGCAGCTCTGTTAATGCCCTTCTGGCTCCAATTAGATAACATACAGTATTGTATCATCAGTTTATTGCAACGTACCTTAAACATAACTGAAAATTCAAAACACAAATCTATGTAAATCAAGAGATTATTTGATAGACTTCTATCATCTTTTATAGTTTATAACTTTGAAGATAATCACGTAATTGGCTCTAGTTTTCATCCATTTCTGAATTCTTTGAGAAATCTAGTTTCTTGAATTTTTCAACTGTAAAATTATGACAGAATTATAAAGGATATGTAATGATCATTTTAAACATAATCCTTGTTATAAAATGATGTACATGGTCAAGTTGCACCTAGGAAACAAATTCTGCCCCATTTCTCCAATATGACATTTTTATTCTAAAACTTGCTCATTTAAGTTGTCATTAGTTCAACATCTGATCTAAAATGATTACATATAATATAATATAAAAGGGCCATAAACCAAGGTTGTAAGTGTTACTATAAATCTTTTTGAGAGAATATTTAAAGAAGTAAAACAAATTAACACAAATATTTATTTAAATACTCAACTCTATCACACCTTGTATATTACTGTATATTTGCTCACATGACACATAATTCGTTTGTGTTAATGCGAACCAACGAATCCGTACATTAATATGTATATGACGGATTCGTCGGTTCAAAATAACGCCGACGAATTGTACATTGATCACATATGGGTTTACAACTAGATTAGTTCCATAATAGTTCCATAACTGGGTGGTTAAGATAAGCTTATGGTTAATGAGGGTTTTTATTGCACTGTTTGTTTGATGTACATTACCAAACATCATACCAGCCTGTTCCCACTTCCAAGCCAGAAGGGCATTAACTCTATATGTTACAGTACGTGATTTAATGCCCTTCTCGCTCCAAACCGACATTTACAGCAGAAATTAGGCCAAGTGATTTATAGAGTTGTAGACCATAAAAAAACATGAAAGTAGGTTTAATTTCAGTACATGAATTATGCCATGGAAAATTAAAATGATAGGAGTTGCTAGAGATGTGGGAGTAGAAAGTCAACTGCTAGAAATAACCAGTTCCGACTATTCTTATCAGATCAAATCTCTGAAACATCTTACAAATGTACATGGCACTTGTGAGGCTAAGGGGTTGCAAGAATAAAACAATTATTTCATGTGATAACCTCTTTGAAAGATCATGCGCTATTCTTGACTAGCTAGAGCTCATGAAAATACAGAAATAATCATTTCTGCCAACTTTTTCACCCTTTCCCTTGATACAATTCTATACTCAATATGACCTTGATGTCTACCTTGCAATGTTATTTCTGTCATCAATTCATTTTCAGAAACTCAGTGTTTGTTTTGTAAATCTAATTCTGACGACGGACGTCATAGATACATCAAAAGCATTGATTAAAATGAATCCTTGATAAAATGTGATTTTAAAAAAAAATGTTGTCGGTTGCCATGGTACACATTCACAGCAATCTTCTCTTTAATAAGATCGAATGGTAATTGAAGGTTATGAAACATGTGTTCCCAAAGTAATTTACTTTGTGAATGGTTATTCTTGAATGTGTCTGAATGACGTATATCTGTCTGTGACCTTTATCTGTGGATAACTACCAGTTAAAAAAAAGGAAGCATCTCTGAGGTCCATGCTGAGACAAACCTTCTATGCATATTTGTATACAATAACCAGCTTTTGTGACCACTTGAATTATATAGAAACCTGTACAGGTTTCATATTAATGTATGAATGACCTGTCTCTATATCAAACTATATAGGATTAAACAAACATTAAATTACTCCAGGGAATAACATTGAACATATTTACAGTATTTGTATACAAAGGTGTCACTACAGGGAGGGTATGAGCATGTGACCCCCCCCCCCCCCTATTTATTCATTCTTTCTGGATGCAAATATGGCACTTACATGTATACAGAACTTTGGCAAAACACACAAAATAATGACCCTATTCCTTCTCGTTAAATAGTTTCCAGATAATCTATTAGCATTTTGTGTAGCAATTTCCATTTGCAATGGCCCTTATTAGCAATGGCCTTGATTGTTTTTGTGTATATTATGAGCGTAATATCGTACTCTTAATGTTCTATGTAATTTTCCAATCTCATTATTAAACGTGATGAGGTAAAATGTAGTCGTATCTCTCAAACTCTGTAAATATTGATCATTCAACATTTATACAAATTATGTTTTTCAAAGAAAAAAATAATTTAGTCTTCTTTTACTTTGACCTATTGGTTGACTTGATGTAGAAAAATCATGTAACCTTTTCATGTAGAGCAGATTTCCTTTTGATTAAGAGGATCAAACTTGGAAATCGTTCCCTGAAGTCCTGTCACGATAGATATTCACGGAGAGAAGCTAATTTGTCCTTTCCTTAATTTAATTAGAACTTACTGGAAAATAGTGGCAGATCGAGCCTATTATAATGTGACTGAAACTTCTCAGCTGTCTATGTTTTTTTTTTCTTCTTTTTTAAGCCTTATAAATGCTTCCATGTTGCTGATAGTGATGGAGAATTCTTATTGTAAGAGTACTTGGCAAATATTATATAAGAAACAAAAAATGATTCTGAACCATGCCATTATTAACAGGGAGATATACATTGTTTTAAGTAGACTCTTTGTCTCTTATATCTCTTATTCCATATCTTTAAATTACAATTAAAACAGTCTGTGTTATTTTGAATAGTTGATTGCAAAACATGCCTTAAACAAACAAACATTGTAAAGTAGTATGCATGGCATTGAATGTCTAAACATGTGATGACGCAGCATTTCCTGTCTTTTTGTTCAACTTCCCCAATCACTAATTTTCAAAGTGTAATTTTAAGGTTTTGTTACTTTGTATAAAATCTGGCACACTCGATCAAACCAGGAAACACGCTCAACGGTCTTTGATTACAGATGTTTCCTCCTTCAAGCTTGTTAGAGCCTGCAAATAATTTTTATTCTATTTTCTTTTACTATTGTTTGTTTGGAGCCAGAAGGGCATTAACTGATATACTTTATCACAGAACTAAAGTCCTCCATACTTTTCAAGCTTTTAATTATGCATTTTTTATTTGTGTGTATTTAAGTTGTCAGTCTTTATGTAAATCAATTATATTATATACTATTATGATCATACAATTGAGTTTTTGCCAGTTTGATTAACACAGCTGGACACTGGTAGCTCTTGTAACAACCATTAAAACAAAAATTACTGCAGAGTTATCGTATCCACCATTATCAACCATGATGTATGTCTTCAGTAGCTCCATGAGACCGCCATCAGTTTATTTAATTCATTTTACTCATTATCACAAGGCCAAAATGTCACCAATTTAACAGGCATAATACTTATATATCTACCAGTGTGAAAACAGCATGTGCTCTAACCTGCGTTTGGTATGATACAGCCATATCACTTAGATTAATTTACTTCTTATTTTACAAACGCACATTATTTTGCATGAACATTGATACAGATACCATTAGTGGACTGTTCACACTGAGCAAATGGTAAGCAATAAAAAAAAAAATGTTATTTAAATTTTGATCCAAATCATACTTTATACTATTTTGTGTGGAAAAGGAACATTGTGATTGGACTCCCAATTCAAATCATACTCCCTGTGTAATGTGTGAAAAAGCTTGCTATTAAATGAAACAAACTTTACAAATACCGGTATATGTATTTATTCATCATGTGTGAACAGAAAAAAAATCACAAAGATTATAATCAGGATTCAAATTTCAGTCGCATGTATGAATCCACCTATTGTGAGTGCATTCAGTAGCCCCTAGAGACAGCCATCATCAGCCATAATTTCATCGGTTTCCTATTTCCAGCAGCTAGGTCTCGCTTCAAGATGGTGACATCATCTAATTTCTATTCTGGTCCTAAACCACATTCTTTTTTGGTTAATATCCTACTCAAGGAGTGGGGCAACCTGCAAGTTGAAGGGGAAATGCACTCACCTCAAAGAACTTTCTGTCAACCCTTGTTTGCAGAGTATAGAACATTGTTCAAGAGTCTGTAGTGCATGTGTGCATTCAACTTTATGTGTCATTTTATGACTTGCATTAGACTGCAAGTTTGGAAAATATGTATTTTGATGAAAGAAAAGTGTTACATTAGTGTAGTGGTAATATACGTCTAACCCTCAAATTTGATTGAGATGTACAACGAAAAAAATCAAAATGAGCTGATATTTATTTCTCTAGCACATTGAATGATTAACTCAGTGGGATAGTTCTTTGCAAACATTTTATGATTGGGTACAAAAAGTAATAAACGTGCAAGAAGTGCGAGAAAACACTTGAATCATATAATTTATCTTTGTTCTTCCAAAACATAGAGTTTTAAATACGCAGCATTTTATTTAATTAGAACCATCAGTTTAACAAGAGTACGTATCTCAAAGTTATTCATGTATGACATGTACATTTTCATCTTCAAAGTTCTTTCCAAGAATGTTTAAAGTAGTTCTGATTAATTCCGAAGACTTTAATTTGTCAGAGTGATCGAGACATATAGTTTAAGGTCTTACCACTTCCAAAAACTTCTCAACGATTTCCAGGCAAGCATTTGTCCATTCCTGTGGACTTTCTCACACCAAGCAGTTTTATATGATGAGATAAATAATTAACGAGAGTCAGTTTCTCCACAAATGTTTATCAGTCACTCACACCGCAGTATTCAACATGATGATGTGTGCATGCCTGATAGACTCGTCTCTGTATTTGACTGCCTTGATCTTGCCTCATTGTCATGATCAGTTAATGTGGAACTACTCAAGAACCTCCGGAGGAATCGAGAAGGTTCTGGTATGCGGGAAAATTCACAGCGCACCATGCATCCAAAGACGATCTTGAAGTTTGGATGCTTTAGAGCATAGATGATGGGGTTCAGACAGCTGTCTAAGACCAAGACCAGGGCCAGGTAGGATGACACGTGCAAGATGAGACCGGGACTCGACACGAAAGTCGTTGCAAAGAGGAGGACGGTGTAGGGCAAGACGCACATGAAGAATCCGCAGATGACATACAAGAGGTTCTTTGTGATGGTGATGTCAAGTCGCGTTGGCTTGTGCACCTTCTTTTTTCCAGGTTCCTTTTTAGCAGGTGGAACCTTCTCCGTCTTCTCCATCCTCTCCGTCTTCTCCGAAGATTTGTTTGGTTTTGGTCGTGACGGAGACAACTTCGCTTTATTTGCTGTTGCCAAAGTGTTCCGCACATGCTCCCTCACATGTCTGTAAATGAACGTGTAGCTCATGACAATCAACATGAAAGACACCATTGAGAGAATACCAGCGAGAATCTGGTAGACATAGGCAATCGGGTGCATGAAGTCCCAAGCGCAGAGTCGTGAGTTGACATCGTAACCCAGTTTCCCCTGACCCGCGGCTTGAGGTACGACCAACGTCACTATTGGGTACATCCACGAGAGAATGACCATCAAGGCCATCTTGGAAGGTGTGTATATTCGCCTGTAATCCTTCCTTGATCTAGTGATTAAGATATAGCGGTTGATTGCGATTAAGGCCAGGGTCAACACGCTGCAGCTAACTGCGGTCACCACAATTGACCCCACGATAGCGCAAATGGCAGGATGCAGCGGCCAACCGTTTGGGCCAAGCAACCCGACAGCCTGGAAAGGCTGGACAATGGAGACTAATAAATCTGTCACACTGAGGCTGATGATGAAGACGTTTGTAGCGGTCTGCAGCTTCCTGGAAAGGAGCACGGCGGCCATCACAAAGAGATTTCCCACGATACCCACCACACCTATGATGCAGTAGAGAGTAGCCAAGAAAGCCCGCTCTGCGTAATTGTTGATGCCGTACAAATGGCTGCCATCATCCCAGGGAGGTCGGCTCGGCAGTAATGAATCGGTGGCCATTTTGAGTTCAAATCTATCCTCGTCTCTGGTCCATATGAAATCCAAATGATTCCTGGAAGGGCAGGGAAGAAAAGAAGATTTTTTTTTTTTTTTTTTAAATTTGCTACTAGCTGAACCGGAAAGTAGAAATTGTTAGAATTCAAAGTTGTGAAACTTGTGACACAAAAAATGTGCAAAAAAAATTACACCTACATTTGTATGTACTGTACTGTTGCATTTTTCCATCTGTAACTTTCATAAATCTAATTCTCAAACTGTAAGTATTGACACTTTCAAAAGTTTGGCAAGGCCAAGTTATACACCAGGTAAACAGAGATAAGATTTGGAAACCAGGGGCCTTGTATGTCTGGAAGCCAGAATGCATGACGATAAAAACACATTCCTAATTTGCTACATTAAAAGTGATGAAACTTCCGTTTGGATTCAGCCTCTGTGTGGGCAGTCAGGAGGGAAAGGAGCGGATGTTTTGCCTCCCTCCCTGATTTTTATTTTGGATGCTCCCACTTTCCCCTCACACCCCCTTACCCCAATCACCCCTCTCTCTCTCACCACCCCCTCCCTCTTTGACATTCTCTGCCACTACTTCTCTCCTTCACCTCTTATTCCCTATTTCCTTCACACAACAGTAAAATGGGTTAATAGGATCCAAAATTAGAAAAATTATTTTTATATTTTCCCCAAGGAATAGTGCAGACCATTGTTATTCATAATGGGTCAGTAATGAAAAAGACCTTCATCATTATTATTAATTTTTGTGTCCCTTTTCATCAAATCTATTTCCCCCTTCCCCTCCCTTTCTCCATTCTCCTCACATTCCTTCTCTCCCCCCCCCCCCCCTCTTTTCCTCTTTCTTCTCTCTTTCCCTTTACCCCCTCTTTCCCCCTCCCCTCTCTTTCCTCCCTTATATTTCCTTCACCTTTCTTTCCCCTTCTCATGCAGTCTCCCTCCTTCTTTCCTGTCCCCCATCCCCCTCTTCATTTCTTCCCCTTCCCATCTCTCTATCCCCTTGTCCCTCTCCCCCATTGCCCCTTCTCTCCTCTTCTCTTTCCCTCCTACCCCTCCCTTTTCTTCTCTGTCCTGTTCTCTCCCCCCCCCCTTCCACTCTCTGTCCCCTCTGCCCCTCCCCCTCCATCTTCACCCTCTCACCTCTGATATCTATCATAGTTGTCTCCCTCTGTCTTTATCCTTTACTCCTTTATTCTCTATCTATTCCTTCACCCTCTTCTGCTTCTGAGCACCCCTCCTTCATTCTCTGTCCATTTTTATTCCCTCTCTCTCTCTCTCTCTCCTTATTAATATACAGGTGATTGGGTAATTGAATTAAGGATATATCGAAGCAAGGGAGTTAACAGATACAGGTAGACATTGTCTGTGCCGTTTACATCCCAAAGGGGGAAAGACACTGAGTGCTCTTTCCTTCCAATCTCTTCCCATTAAAGATTGCTTAATGACAGATAGATCACTAATAATAAACAACCCCTCCTCATTATAAAAAAATATTTAAAAAATAATCTACTGAAAAGTAATCAGTTACGTAAATGTATTCATTAAGTTGAACGCACAAAAAAAGAAATGATTGCAATGACTGTCAAGAAATAAGATTGAGAGTAATTTTGATACTCTACTGTCTTGCTTATGGAAGTTTCAAAAGGTGACAGACAAGGCCATTGAAACTGCCATGAATTGATTTGTTATAACTTCTTTGTGATTGTGTTTATTTATCATTATACCATTTAGGAAAATGTTGTGATCATTCATTAAATAGTGCACTATTTGTTAATATATTAAAGAAGTTAAAAAACAAAAACAAAATTGCAATGGTTGAAAATGAGTTCATGTTACCATTGGTAAATTACATCAGGAAAAGTACTGATGATGGTAAATAATAATAGTAGCATGGTGAAATGACATAATTCAGAGTAGTATTTGTAAATAATTATTATGATGATATTAAATAGCAAGAAGCAAAGTTGGCAATTTATATCAATGAGAAACACAGAAGTACTTGAATATCGTAGTTAAGAAGTACAAGCTATAACTTAAGCGTATATATATATATATATATATGATTCTACCCCCCCCCCCCCAAAAAAAAAAACGTCGTTTAAATAGGAAGTGAAACTGGAAGGTAAAATGATTGATGATAGAAATATTAAGATGGTAAATAAACAATGATTCACCACTTGGGTAGCATGCGTGCATGAATGAGATGAACTTTAAATTAAGAGATGACATTGAAAGCTGCGGTTGTTCCCCTTAATTAATCCGGGGGAACATGAAGGCAAAGGATGTCATTAGGAGGTCATAATTCTAATTGTTATTGTTACTCTCTTATGAATAGGAAGTTTTTGGAAAAAAGGTGAAAGTACAGCAAATTTTGTCATTCTCTGAAAAAAGAGAAAATGTACAGAGTATAATTATTGTCTACCAGAAGCAGAAGAGTGTTCATACAAGGCATTTCACATGACACCTATATGTTAACCCATAGACTACTGCATTATCTAATCCCCATAGATTTAATACAGAGATTACCTGGTTCTCGTAGGCATTGGCTTTAACATGAATCAGAGTGAATTCAATCAATATTAAACTATGCATCCAAGTAGAGAACAATGTGTGATATGTGATTATTTTTTTTTAACTCTTTGAATGCCAAAAAAAATTACTTTCCTCTATAGAAAGTGTTAAGCGTATGTACAAAAATGTTGTTATTGAATTTAGAACGAGCAATTAGGATTAAAAATGTAAAGTTTAATTTTTTTTTAAATTTGTTAAGAAAGGAAATAGTTGTGAGCTGACTATAAAGAAGTTGTTTAAATCAAAAACGTGCCATGTAAGTCTGTAAATATCTGACAGTAATTTAATTAGAGTTAAACTGATTTCAGTTTTGGCTAAATAGCGAGGAGACAAATTCAACTATTCCTAAAGTCGGTCATGTTTATCCTGTTTTCATGGAGATTTTAGCAGAGTGCAAAAAATATGACTTTTCTATCAGAAATAGAAGCTCTTTGCAAAGTGACCTCGGTAGTGAATACTTTTGCAGAGTGCAATTGCAAATATTTACCAAACAGTATTTTGGTAGAAGTAAGGGCAGGATTTTTAAAGTACCGGTAAAGCATAATGAAAAGAAGTTATTCATAAATAACTGTGACAGTGATATTAGATTTAGATACTTAGGGAGTTAGGAGTGGTGACCAGTTTGCATAGATTGTAAGAAGTTTTGATTAAACAAAAATCATTGACCTAAAGAGAGAAAGCAGAAAGAATACTTGATTGAATAATGTATCACATGAAGTAGTGTAGATGGTACTCAAATAGTCAAGCCAACCAGTCAAATTGCCCTAATCCCCCCCCCCAAAAAAAAAACAGCAATTTATTGCTATATAAATGTCACTCACCTGCTAATCCAGCTCAAAAGTTCCAAACTTTTCAAATAAATATCCAACACATAATCTCTCAAAAACCATTTCACACCATGGCTCCAATGCTCAAACACGACGACTCTCAGAGATTTCCCCTGATTAAAGTCCAAGAGCGTTCCTCGATACCGCGTTTTCCCCCTCCCACCGCAGAACGTCGTCTGGACTGCAAGCATCAAAGTATGCGCAGCCCCTCCAAAATATCAAAGTAGTAATAGGAAGTCACCTGCTGGATGGGTGCACTATAAATGTAGCAACCAATTTGGCTCTGTAGTACTAGTACCGTAGCTAGTTGCACTGCTGTGTTGATGACAGAACTCTGTTTGGGAGCTCTGCCTGTCTAAAAAAGTTTCCTAGTCTTGCTCCCAAACCCCATATAGTGTCACTGTTGTGATAACTCTGTTTAGATATGAGTTTGGTATCTTCCACTATTAGTGGCACTGCTGCGATGGTGCTGCTGATGCAGAGCTGCCAACCATTACGTTTTCCCCAGAATTATTCAGTTTTTCCCTCAAAGTTACGGTAGTACGTTTTGTTGTTTTTGTTATGTATGTGTGCACATAACCGCATCAACCAAATGCCCTTAAATGTTGATCACTACTTTAATAGAAAACTTTATAGAGATTTATGAAGAGTACAAATGTACAAATAACAAACAAACAAAAGAAGAAAACAATGTGAAAGGTGTAAATAGTCTCAAAAAGAATGAATGGCCGATAAGACCCGAACAAAAACAAGAAACAACCTATTTGTAAATAAACTATAGGTCCTAATATGGAACTGGAAGTAACAGCATGAGGAATGGACATTTTTGCATGAGAAATGTGTCGCGAGTGGTTTTAAGTTTTGTTTTAATGAATTCCTTTTTTCATGCTTGGAACTCCTTTTTTTTTGCCATCATGGTTTCATTTTTTGGTGGAACAAGGTTGGCAGCTCTGCTGATGATGATGATAATGAAGATGATTATGACACCACTGTGTATGGGTGCTGGTCTCTTCCACTCAAAATGTTCCTAGCCTTGGTCTCAAGACTCAGTTTTATTCTAGAACAATTCTGAGTCTGATGTATTTTGAAATTCTGCCATTTCTGTGCATGGAATGGAGCTGAAGTATAGGGTTGGGACATGATATGTATCATCATACTTATGGTGTATGCTTATGAGATTTAATATTTACACAGTGATTACTTCCTCATTAAGGTGTAAAGCACTTTTATGAGAGTAAATTAGGTTAAAACAATAAGCACTTCCTTATTAGCAGTTTCATGTACTTTCTTAATGCACTTCTGTGGGAGTAAAAAATAAATAAGCAGCAAGCATTTACCAGTTCTCAAAACTCTTTTCTTCCACTGAAGGGGATAGTTTCTTTGAGATTTGCATTTATGAATATGAATATTTTATATTTCTATCATTTAACATGTGTTAATACCATCTGTTTGGAGCCAGACAGACATTAACTTATTTACTATACTACAGAGTAAACTCCCTTCTTGCTCTGAAGAGACAATATTCCCTTCCTTCAAAATGGAGAGAATAGGTTCAGATTGGGCTAAATCGAGATTAAACTACATTAATGTGAGTTTCCTAATTTAAAAAAATGATTAATGATTTTTTTGTTGAAAGGGGATTTTTTTTTTTTTTGTAATTCAAAACAAAATCTGGAATTTCTACTAGCTGTTTTAATTTCTCTTTCCATTAAAACGCCCTGGATTGATATTTGTTGATTGCTTATAGTTTCATGAATATAACTAATGTGAGTTTCCTCAAAAAAATGATTAATGATTATTGTGTTGAAAGGGGAAGTTAACTCTTTGCCCGCCACGTACACAATCCCCCCTGTGCCACATTGTTTTAGGGTGCCACCTTAGGAGGGGTTCTGCATGGACTATGCTTATTCAACTCGCAATAACTTTTGATTGGTGTACTGTAATGAAAAACTTTGTGTAGCAATATTGTATAGAAATTAATAGTCTTGCCAATGGTATCATTTTTGTAATGTATATTATCATTAATTTTGAGATTATCAACTATACATTTTGTATCCAAGTTTTCGTTTAGAAGGGTATTCTATACCTCTTATATCTAATACTTTGTTATGGAGGTTTATGTCCTGAGTTAGTTCATTGAAAAGATGTATTCATGAGCTTTCACTACATACCAAATTCATGTGTTGAAGGTCACAATGAGCCTGGTAATTTAGGATTGAATAAAGAGTAAGCCGACAATGAACTAATCTCCTATTGAAATTGACCCTGGGTACTTTTGAATAGACTTCCTGTCTCTTGATTGTACTTTGATGACCTTTATTGTGTCTGTAGGTAAGATGGTGTAACATTCTATTATTACTTGCAAGGCTGTGCAAGCTATTATAATTGAAAGAAATGAATAGAAGAACTTATTGATTTTCTACACTAATAAGGCAAGCCATGAACATAATGTATGCTTGAAACATGTACTAAGTTATGAATTGTAGAAAGCTAATATATAATAAATAAGAATAAAATATATTCGTCTACATATGTAGTCTCATATTGACATGTTCATTATAACAAGAGGTAGACAGAGAGAGGGAGAGGGAAAGAAAGAGAATAAGAACGAAGAGACAGGCAGATTGGGAAAGAAATAAGAAGAGACAGGGAGAGATAGAGAGAGAGAGAGAGAAAGAAAGAGATATAAGCAGATACAGAAAATGAGAGTGAGAAGATAGAGATAGAGGGGGAGGGGAAGAAGAAAGAGACAGGCAGATAGGGATATAAATAAGAAGAGACACGGAGAGAGAAAGACAGATAGGCAGACAGAGAAAGACAGAGGCAGGTTGAGATAATGAGAGTGAGAACAAGATAGAGAGAGGCAGAGAGAGGGGAGGAAGAAAGAGACAGGCAGATAGGGAGAGAAATAACAAGAGACAGGGAGAGATAGAGAGAGAGAGAGAGAGAAAGAAAGAGATAAGCAGATACAGAAAGTGAGAGTGAGAAGATAGAGATAGAGGGGGAGGGGAAGAAGAAAGAGATAGGCAGATAGGGATATAAATAAGAAGAGACACGGAGAGAGAAAGACAGATAGGCAGACAGAGAAAGAAAGGCAGAAAGAGAAAGTGAGGATGAGAAGATACAGAGGGGCAGAGAGAAATAACAAACAAGGAGAGAGAGAGAGAGATAGCGGCAGATAGAGAAAGTGAGAGTGAAAAGAAGATATAGGCAGGGAGAGGGGAAGAAGAAAGAGACAGGCAGATAGGGAGAGAAATGAGAGAGAGAGAGAGAGAGAGAAAAGAGACAATCAGATTGCGAAAGAGACAGGCAGACAGAGAGAAGGATAGATAGAAAGAGAGAGATAGAAGGAAAAGGGACGGAGACAGAGAAAGTCAGGTATAGAGAAATAGAGACAGGCGAAGAGAGAGAGCTAGGGTACTTCATGTTGAATTATCCCCTCAATGCTACAAAACGCTTTCACTCTATTTAATTCTCTATCATCCACACTTTCCTTGTTAGTCACTCAACTTCTCTACATGCATCTCATCTCATCCCACAACTCAACCACACTCTAAAAAGTGTTGAATAAGAACTCCCATAAAAAAAAAACAGTCACTTTTTTTAAAATAATAAACGACACAAGACAATCAAATTTGCAAATCAAATTGTAACTATATTGTTATTCCACACAACCCGAAAATAAGGCATTCATATATTGCATATCAAATTGTAACTATATTGTTATTCCACACAACCCGAAAATAAGGCATTCATCTATTGCAGATCAAATTGTACATTGTTATTCCACACAACCCCAACATTTAGTTCAGCTTCCTGGTGAAAGCATACCAAAAAATTACATCATGAATGTATACAAATCAGAACACATAACAAAATAACTGCATTGTCATTATTTATCATAGCTTAGATAATGGACCATTATGTAAATTAAACTTGACACAGTCATGACAGTTATGTATTCAAAGAATAACAAAAACCTAACATTTTCACTGTATGCATTGCTTGTCAAAATGTTATCGCAGTATGAAAGTATTACTGCACACGTAAAAAAAAAAAAAAAAAAAAAGTGAAGAAGTCCCGTCTCCTCCTAATAGGGGCCATCCTAGCTCATCAGAATATTTGCAAAAGCAGTTTCAAAAACTCAATTTTTCTCGGAAAATGTCAATGTAAACAATGTCTGCGAAAGCGGTGCAATGAAGTGTGATGTGTATACAATGCGAAGCACGCGTTACTATTGTGTGTGTGTGCGTACAATAGAATTAAATGCGTTCCGTGTGTATTGTGAATGAAATGTGACTTGAGTCGAAGTTGGCAGCCCGCTGTATGTTCCGCTAGTCGAACGAAGCGGGAAAAGAGTTAACATTATTATTTTTTTTTTTTCTGATTTTATTTTTGGAATACATAAAAAATCTTTACTTATTGTTTGTTTCTTTTTACATTGAAACACTCTGGATTTATATTTCGTGATCCCTAGGATTATACTTACAAAAACATGCTTGCTTAATTAGCACCAAGGTAAAATCCTTCAAAATGATATTTTTGTGTCTGGTCCACCCTGCTTAATTATACTTAACTGAATCCAAGAATAAGTTTTATTTCATAATTTGGATCAGTGGATTGAGGACATTCAATGAAAACTTGGCATAGAAACAGAGTGTCAATCCTTGTCTCCGTACGAAGTTGGTGTTTCTTTCATTGTTGTATAGGCATCATTTACCATAAAATCAAGCCTTTCGTCGTAAACAAAATGAAGAGAAAAGGTGCAGACTTGGAAAATCAATATGAAACTACATTAATGTGAGTTTCCAATAAAATAAAAAAAGATTAATGATTATTTTGTTGAAAGGGGATTTTTTTTTGTGTGTGTCTGTGTGTAATGCAAAGCAAAATCTGCCATTTTTTACTAGCATTTTTAGTTTCTTTTTCCATTAAACCACCCTTGATTGATATGCCTTGATTGCTTAGTTCCTTGAACAGAACTGTAAAGGATCATACTTACAAAAACAGGCTTGCTTTATTAGCACCTGGGTAAAACGATACTTAGATATTCAGTTTCCATGTTGCTGCCAGATCATGAGAAGCTCCATAAGTATTATTGTTATGTGAAAGGGGGAAGTACCTCACAATTAGAGCAAAATTTTGAGTACTTGCAGTGAAGCTGTACAACATATTTTTAAGAAGATGTATTTGAAAATTTGAAAAAGCATGGTGAATTGTTATCATTTAATGATTCTTTTGTTGTGTGTGGTAAATATGTACATGGAGTCATTGACCCGATATATAGCCAAACGGTTCATGAAATGCCTCATGTTTTTTTGTGCTTATTATTCAGCAGTTGCACATTTTGTCTCATTATACCTTTAAAGGGAAAGTCCACCCCAGGATTTTTTTTAGCTGACGATATAGACCTAATAATACCATGAAGAATGATACAAGTCTCATTAAAATCCATGATCACATAACGAAGATATATCGACTTTTTTATCGAAAATCAGCCGCCCCCCAAATGCAAATGCGTTACATGGGCAAAAAACGATTGCCAAAAAATAACCGATAGTATCGAAATTGTGACGTATGTTGCGAGCTGCCTTCTTATTTCGCAGACATTCACTTTCGTTCGCGGTACACTGTTATCGCACTGACACGACGACTCATGAATGAAAGTGAAAGCGAAAGTGAATGTCTCCGAAATAAGAAGGCAGCTCGCAACATACGTCACAATCGTTTCATGCCCATGTAACGCATTTGCATTTGGGGGGCGGCTGATTTTCGATAAAAAAGTCGATATATCTTCGTTATGTGATCATGGATTTTAATGAGACTTGTATCATTCTTCATGGTATTATTAGGTCTATATCGTCAGCTAAAGAAAATCCTGGGGTGGACTATCCCTTTAAAGTGATAGTTGGGGTAAATTATGTAAGAATTTAAAGGAGAGAAAGAGAGAAAGGGGCGGGAGGTCGTAGAGAGAAAGATGGAAAAGGACAGAGATACAGAGAGATGGGGGAGGGGGTTAGAGAGAAAGATGGAAAAAGACAGAGATACAGAGAGAGACAGAGGGAGGGGGCACAAGGTAGTAGTTTATTGTTTTACTACAGTAATGAATAGATCCTGTGGTCAAGTTAAACGGATGTCATGAAACATGAGGAAAACTCTCGGTTTCATATTGTACAGTTGTCAAGATGGGACAATAATAATCTCCCTGCATGATGTGAGCTCTTTAATTTTACATTTTTCTGATAATTAAGTATAGTGGGAGACATTCTAAAGGTTTATCCCAAAACTCTGTAAAATGGATTGTAAATCAATAATTAATAGTGCAGAGAAGTGATAACATTTCCAAAATGATGCAGACCTACTTAACCATTGATTGTAAATCAATAACTAATGGGGCAGAACTAGAGTGATAACATTTCTAAGATGTTGTAGACCTACTTCACTATTCATATTTCTGGATTCAGCATTTTGAAGGTTGCATGCAGCAGTTAGATCTATCATTTTAAATTGATTTTGGATCACACCTTTACCCTTTAAAAATATTAGCTTTTCACATTTCAAAGTTGACGTCAGAGACGAGTTTGTCTTAAAACTGCAATATGTATAACAAATTCTAAAGCCGAGTTCATGTTGTGTGCATTCTGAGAAGAAGAAAAAAAATGATATGGCAAAGGGAAGTTGATGATTCAGGAGAATATTGGTCTTTACCAGAATTCCAAACTGTACATGTACAGTACCTTCAAAATACAGCAAAAAGCATACTTCCCCTAGTATGAGCATAAATATGTTTTTGTTTTTTGAAGTGGGCAAGACACAGAAGGTGCAAGTGATAAGGGCGCACTGAGGTCAGGAAGCTCATTAAAATGGGCCATAATTAGTTATCAGTCTGAAAGTTGCAATAAATTTTTCATGAATTTTCATATTATTGTCGCAAATTTGATATGATATCCCTCCTATGTCTTTCCTCCTGCAGTATATGTACCTCTGTTCACCTGCCTTCAATTCTCTCACTCTATCTTTCTCTCTCTCTTTCTAGCTTCCTCCTCCCTCCTTGTCACTCTCCACTCTTTCTGTGTGCCTTTCTCTTTAACCCCCCCCCCCCCTCTCTCTCTCTCTCTCTCTTTCCTTTTCTCCTTCTCATTCCGCTCTCCCTCCCTCCCTCCCTCCACCTCCCCCATCACACCCCTCCCCCTCCCCCACTCCCTCCCTCCCTCCTCCCCCACTCCCTCCCTCCCTCCTCCCCCACTCCCTCCCTCCCTCCCTCCCTCCCTGTATCGATAACCACTTTTAGAATGTCATCACTTTCTTATTTTGATCACGTTTTCCTCAATTTTTCACTGATGTTTTACTCTCATTTCTTTAAGATTTTATTTGATCCAACTGATTATCAGGATGGAATTTTAATTATTTTGGGGGCATTTTTTTCTTCTTCTTCATACAATGATTTGAACTTACAAGAGGAAAGGGTGTAAAATAAAGAAAGGTTTATAGTTATTCTATACAGGCAATAAAGCTAATGACTGATGGGGACAAAATTGGCAGCATAGACAAATTCTTGAACGAGACTAGGGAGCCGAATCTGGAAGGTTTGGTGGCGGCCCTCTCCCTTTTCCTGTGAAAGTTTTGGCAACTTTTCTGTCTGGGGCATGTGCCAAGTTTATTCCCAATGCCCCCAATGAATCAGAATGCTGCAAGCTTGATGAGTTTGATATTCTTATTATAGTATGATGTTTGACCCTCCACTCTTCCTTTATCTTTCCACATCTATTGTCTTTTTCTTCTGAGAAAGAGGAAAGTGATTGAACAGAATTATGAATTATGAATATGACGTTATTGTCATTTGGCAAGTTCAAGGTGTATTTCCATCTGTTTATTTTGTAGTCAGGACCTATAAAGCTACACGTGTATTGACAGGCAATAACAGATAGGCTACAGATTGACGATCAGAATGTGTTGAACGAGCTAGAGAAAGGAAATGGGGAGAGAGAGAGAAAGAGCATGGACCTACTGAGGCCGCGTTCATGCTTGATTTTGACGGCCAGAATCAGGCATCTGTTACGTGTTTAGTTTAAAACACGCTTGCGTTCATGCTCACTTTTGTAGAATCACCGAAAAACGGCGATCACGAACGCCGATCGTAAACTCACAAAAAGATGCGTTTACAATTGTAAACGCGTTTAAATGGGGTCAACGCACTGACCTCTAGTGGGTCTACGTAGCATGCACAGTGAAGGTCACACAATGCCATACAAGGAGAATTGCCTGGATGAGCCAGAGAAGTAAGCATGAACAGCTACACCGTGGAACTGCGATCACGATGAGCGTTTACGATGAGCGTTTCAGATCGCTCATTCTACCTTCAAAATCAAGCATGCATGAACGCGCCCTGAGACAGAGAGAGCAGGCACGTAGCCACGGGGGGGGGGGGGGGGATCGGTTGAAATGTTGTAGACCCCTTTTTTTACCTCGATTGATTACATGTATGTGCCCCCCCCCCCCCCCCAAACATCAAACTCTGGCTACGTGCCTGAGAGAGAGAGAGGAGGAGGGGGAAGGGTGTGAGGTAAGAAGGAGTGAAGGAGAAATAGAGAGGGGGAGAGAGAGAGAGGAGAGAGAGAAAGAGAGTAAGAGAGAGAGAGAAGGGGAAGGAGAGAGAGAGGGAGAGAGAGAGAGAGAGAGAGAGAGAGAGAGGGGTGATAGGGGGTGATAGGGGATGATTAAGATGGAGAGGGTCAAAGGGAGTTCCAGAGGTCCAGACTTTCTGTTGACTTTTGACAAAGGATGACAAATTCATCATACAAAATTAGTATGATTGTCCATGGGAGCTTTTATTCAGATTCTGTATTTATAAGGTAAGATTTTATATCTGTGGGTTCAATTTTTTTCTTTCTTCCTTTTACTTCATAATAGTTATCTTCCACAGGAAAATGATGCATATAAAGAACAAAAGAAGTGAAACTTCAGATCATAAATCATATTCTTTGCTTGAGGCATGTGAACTTGATGGATTATGAGGTGTTGACATTTCTTATTAAGAAAAGAGAACAGCTAAATCTGCTATGATGGAAGTGATGCTAGGTATCAAAAAAAGAAAATAAGCCTAGTGACAGCTAGAATTAGTGTCATGGTGTTTGTTGATATGTTTGTCAAGTGTTTCTTCTGATTGAAAGTGGTCTATGTTTGAAATATTTTTCAATTTATCAAGGAATTAAGTGCCTCAATTATCAAAAGAGTTTCAAATCTTTTATTCTTTCACATCTTTAATTCTTTTTGATATATAATTTTCTTTGGAGGTTCTGAACAGATGTACCGGTAAACAAACTTTACCTTCAGGCTTCAAAGAAAAGGAAGGAAAAAAACAAACAGACTAAATACATAAGCTTGAGAATAATCCAGATATTAAAAAAAAGCAAATCACTTTATTTTTGGCATTAAAGGATTGGAAACCTTTTCAAAGGGAATTGATGATAAGGCTCTTAGTTCCTGAAGACTGAAATTGTCCTTCAAACTGATTCGTATTTAATTACACTTTCTCTTTCTCTTTCAATAACATGCCTTCCTTTGCACTTTCACATCATGTATTGACAACCAGAAGTGTGTTAGCTCTATGTAGACTATGATGAGTTGTACAGCCTTTCTTGCTCTAAACCAAAGATCTTCTCGCTCGCTCGTTGCTTCTGTTTTGTATAAATATTCCTCATATGCTGCCATTTATCACTACATTATTCCTCAAGGAACTCTTTACCCCCTAACCTTGACCATGCCTCTTTTTTCAGTACCCCTTAAACTGCAACACACACTCATTCCCTATTGTCTCAGATGCTAAATTAGTCATAGCTTGTGACATGTAAGCAGATGTCGAAGAACTAATAATACCTCACAATTGCTGCTAGCTGTTAGACCCTAAGTAGTCTCGATGGTCACTTCCCACACCCACCCCTTCACCCGTTCATTTCTTGCGCCTTTCCTCAGACCCAGAAACCCTCGTTCTCGATCCACTTCCAGTTTGCTCCTGAGGCATGCACATCTGGGCAACAAAAGGCCTGTCTTCATCAGCTCAAGATTGCCTAATAACCCGCTATTTTAACTATCCTGATCGCAAATTATCCAGCTAATAATAATAATAATAATAATACATTATATTTCTATAGCGCTTATTACAATGTTTGCGTCTTCATCAGCCCACAGTTGTAATTAGTGGGATATTTGGTCATGATCATAATCATCCCAAGATATCTTGGGCTAGTTTGCAAAATACCTCACTATTTGCCAAAATATCCTGCTATTTGTCCGATGAGTTTTCACCAGCCCGAAAACTTGCAGTATGCCCGAACGCTGAGCAAAATATCTTGAGCTAATTTCTTGAGACCTGTCGAGTCTCGAGCTGATGAAAACGCGATTTGTAACTTCGGGCTCATTTCCCAATTCAGAAATTGCAGGCTATTTGGCAATCTCGACCTGATGAACACATACCTTTTGGGAAGTTAGTTCTCTGGAAGTACTGGACCCTGAAGAATTTCTGGCATACGGTCGACACCTACTGTAAAGTCCTTAAACTTTTGTTTTGTGTAAAAGTGCACTGAATTTTGTGAGTTGTTGAAGATTATGTTCATGCCATGAAATATTTAAGTTATATAAATCACAACATCAAATACTTGAAATTTGCAAGTTATTTGACATGACAATGTCGATCATCACAAGGTTGCATGTTGCAAAAGTTTGTTGATATGCAAAGTAAATATAAGTTCTTGAGGACTTGAAATCACAGAGTTCATCATTCAGGAGTCTTTAATGTCAGCTTCTGATCTCAAAGCATGTTCTGGCTACTAACACACCTTCCATATTCATTCCCAAAGAGGGTCATTTATGAACTTAGTCAGGACCTAGCAGCTGATAAGGATGAAAGGTATCAGTGGTTATAAGATTACATTAAGATCCTGCAATATTCCTGCTAAATTGGCTTGGATACTGCCAAGAAATTTCTGCATGTGATGACTCTCTTTAATAAGTTCTAGAAGTTACTTTTCCCAAAGTTTTTCTGCAGAGGAGACAAGATCTTTGTCATTGTTCAAGATACGCTGAGGGTTGATCGAGTGGAGGGGGAAAGACAGATCAAGCTCCACATGTTTAGCCCCAAGCGAGCACTAAGAGGGGAAGGGATTGCCCTGTCGTGAGAGCTCTCTCTCCTTGTTACTTGCCAATGTCCGTTTCCTGTTCGCGTTCATGGATTGAAATTCAAACCTGACTAGGTTCCGAGAAACATGTGGTCCATGTTTGCGGCTCACCCCGCACTATTGATGCAGCATGGCATGATCAGATTTGCTTCTTTCTTTTTTTCTTCTGAAATTATCACTGATTATTCATGCTTCCACTGATATTAGTCGCCTCAAGTTTCAGGAAGACCTGTGATGCAGGTACCCAACTAAAATAGATTGCTTTGTTTAGTCCAAGATAAGTATCGAAGACATGTGTAATCAGTAGAGTGTAGATTCAGGCACTTTCTTTAAACTGATCTATACGGACTTGTTTTGGGGCTTGACCTCATTGACCGGTTCCTTGTTTCATCACTAACTAGACGTTTGCTGACTTTGCTCTGGTGACACTTTCTTTGAAGATATTTGCTTTAGGTGACTTTCACTCAGGGATTTATTAGGTAAAGGGTTGGGGGTTGCACCCTTTTTTAGGTTAGGTTAAGTTTAGGTCAGTGTTAGGTATAGAAAACGGTCAAGGGTTTGAGTTGGGGATTCTATTAGTGGATGACATTGACCACGGTGTAATTGTTGCCGGAGAATGTGACGCAAAAATGTCGCATCACATGTAGGAATATGGATTTTTGATGTGAATATTTCATCTCCTTTGTGTGTGCATATTCTACTTAGTTATAAAACAATTATATTGTTTACAGTTTACACAGCATTTTTATCACCTGAAAGGTATAATGAACATTATTTTTTTAATACAACTCCCCACAATACAAATTATTCCAAAATATTGGTCTGAAAGTATGAAGCAAAACAAGAGTTATCTGTCCAATACCTTGGAGGGTGGGTGGGGGGTGGAGGAGGGGGCTGGTCATGATGACCTCTTGTTTGCCCTAAAAGCTACAATCACCAGGAAGGGTTTCGATGTATCAGATTTTGCCAACAAAACTACAATTACCAGTGAATTTTGCTAGATAGATAATGACATCTCTAATCCAGACTTAAGCCTGAGGGAGGATAATGAAGGAGTTACCTATCACACCCATAAGCTCTTTAGTCGGAATCATCTTCCTCCTCTAGAATGAGCAATGTTTCTGGTTTCGTCACCTAAAGGGTTTGATGTTGGAGATAGATATTGATTGTTGCTGGTTGAAGAAGAAAAAAATAGGAGCAGTCGGTGATTCAGCTGTGGTAAACAGTAGAAGACCTCCCCAAAATGTAATTTTTAAAATTCTGGAAATAAAAACGAAATCACCAAAAATACCATATTAATTACCATGGAAATCATCCCCTTGGGAAAACCTCTCTTCAGAAAATCTCCTAAGGACTTGTCTAAAAGACCATAGGCTGATGGTATTGCCAACAAAAATTATAATATTTTGCATATAGCTTAATTGCTTATGAAGATGTCTCATCGTATTTCCCTAGGTGATTTTGTGTCTTTACCCGCAGAATAAAGCCTTTGCCAAATTCTGCTACAATTTAGGATGCTAACACCGTAGCACTTGGACAGACTTAGAATATACTCATATAGATGTTTGTTTGGTAGAATTTGATACTGTCTGGTCTCTTCAGGGAGAGAAACACCTTTTGTATTCTCTTTCTGTCTGTGTCTAAGTTTTCAGGTTCTTATTCATTCTGTTTCATGTTTTGTTATTCCTTCCCTGGAAATTTGGCAACCAGTCTCACTCATCTTTTTTCTCTGTCTTCCTCACTCTTTCTATGTTTTGTGTCTCCTCGTTTCACCTCAGTTCTACTTTTTTCTCTTTTTGTATGTCTCTTCTCTTTGTGTTTCTTTTTGTTTTGTGTATCTTCCTCCTTGTCTATCTAAATAGCTCTCTGTCTCTTTCTCCTTCTCTCTCCCCCTCTCTCCCTTTTTCTATTTCTATCTCTCCATCACGCTTTCTTATTTATTAACCCTTCTGTTCGGCATCTCTCTTACCTAGGTATATCTATATTTCATTTTTGCAATTATATTTCTCTCTGTTCTGCATCTCTTTTGCCCAGGTATATCTATATTTCATTTTTGAAATTATATTTTTCTCTGTTCTCTCCTCTTTTTATCCCCTTTTTTTAAATCTGTTCTCTCTTAGCATATCCATGGTATCTCTCTCTCTCTCTCTCTCTCTCTCTCTCTCTCCGGAGCGAGTAAGTGCACGACAAGACTGGTTTGAGAAAGGATCATTTGCGATGGAGAGCTTCTCCTATGGCCTATATCACGCAGTTCATTCGCTAATAAAGTTGGCGACATTGGAATCGCAGTCTTATTAATTACAAATAACGGCTGATATTTTGCACAAGATATAGCAGTTTTTGTTCCTTTCTATATATAAAAACAATATTTACATTCTTCCATGGATTTTCAATTCGCTAGTGTTCTTTTCGCTGTTTTTTTAGAGGTATCCCTTGGACTCCTTACTAGTATGCAGCGTCTTCCCATTTAGAGGTGTTATCAAGAATAATAAAAATCTAGTGATATATTCCACCTCAGAAAATAATATTTTCCTTTTTATTTGGGTTATAAACTTCAAATAAAAAGCGGATTTAGTTACTTTGAAATATTTTCCGACACTTCCCAACAAAATTTCACTCAGGATTTGCTGAAATATATTTTAAAAAAAAGATTTCTGCTTACAACTGCGAGTAATTATATGCCCCCGTTTATAAGTGAGCGCCAACATCTTTTCTAATTTTCTAAATTTAGGGATAAAATATCGAAAGTCCAGGTACAGAAACAGCAAGAATAAGCTTTGATGAAAGCCATTCCAGAAAATTTTAACCAGTACCTTCGTAAAAAGTATATAAAAGGACGTATAAATATTTCTAGGATTTTGATAATTTCGGTGTAAAATAAAAATATATAAGTGCGCGTCATATTACAAAGCCAGCTGTATTCATCTCATCACACTCATTCGTAATAAGCATGTTTCTGTTTGAAACTTAAACATTTACAGAATCGTTTTCAATCGTTTCTCTCTTTGAAAAGGATTTTAAATGAATTTAATACAACATTTTAAAAAGGGGGTATTTACAGGCGAAAACGTAAAGCGCCCTCTAATGCTCATTACAGTACACTGTAACCCTAACCCTAGCCCTAACCCTAACCCATACTCATTATTTTCAATATCATATGCTTTCATAATTTAATGTTATTATAAAATAAATTATTCAGCCTCTATTTAGGCTAACCGAGGGTTTTCGAAATTAGTTTCAGTCTCATCTCTTTGATTCATGATTATCATTAATATGTTAATAATCTTTCATTGATATGTTCCTCTAATTTTTCTGCTTTATTAGAACGAACTTGATGTCATGGTGGAAGTTCCATTTAAGCGCTATATAAAAGTGGAATATTATTATTCTTTTTTCTTTTCATTATCATCATCATCATTTTATCTTCTTCTCCTTCTCATCAGCACCATCATAAGTTATCATTATCATCATCACTCTTCTAATCATGATCATCCTAAATTTTGTCTTATCATTGTCGTCACCATCATTCTTCTTATCAATTTTATTTAATTATTTATTTATTTATTTCTAATCTTTTGAAATCAATGTTAATCATTCCCTCTTCTCCTTCTTGTTAGTGTTGCTGCTGTTCTTTTCTCTCTTTCAGTCTCATCTCTTCGATATAATCATTCTTTCTTCTTCCCAACATCATCTTCAATCTGTTTTATCATTAGGTATCATCCTAACCCTATTCTCCTCCCATCGTCATCATATTCACTCTTATTAGTTGCATCATTATCATCTTAATTCTTGCCCTTTGTTTCTGTTTTTTTCTTCTTCTTGTTTTGTTTTATCATCATCATTCTTTTACCTTCCTCCTCCTCCACCTTTTTGTTCTTCGGCCTTTCCTTCTTTTACCAGCTTTGTCATCATTGGTCCATTATCATTATTCAAAAGGAAATATCACATTTGATTTGATTAATTTCATGATTGTAGAATTCAGATTTGGTTAATATCATTTAACATTTTTGTGGCTTTATCAAGTGTCCTGACAAATTTAATTTCTTTTCATTTTTTTACATCTCTTTTCTATATTTCTCCTTAAAGTGCTATTCTTCGGTTGCAAATATCTCCAAAGTGCCTTGGGAAAATAAAATTATCAATTCCATTTTGAGACCAAATTCACTAGCACCAAAGCTATGGTACATAATTACTTGTAGGTAAACAAACTGTAATGTATATATGAAGAGTTTGAATGCAAAAACCACTTTATCCATTTTTGTCAAATTGAGTTTCATGTATTTTCAACTAAAGATCAAGAAGAAAAAAAAAGAAAAAAAATTGTGTTTTTTGCATAAAAACTCTTCATACGTTGTCAATACGAAACGCACCCTTGTTAAAGGAAAAGAAAACTTAGTTTTTATTAACAAAGATTTTTGCGGTTTAGAGCAAAAAATGATGCAATCACTGAATGTACGTTTGTATATGCCTTTATTACAGCTGTGGTACAAATGATACTTGGTACTTGATACAGGGAAAAGCAAGTAAACATACAATTGAAACTAGACAGTTTAAAGTAACCTCTACTCTGCGTTCTTCTTCGTGAAAGTGGTGCCTTCAACAGAAAGTGAAAGCCTTATCAAGAAGTCTAAATATTTCAGAAGTCACCAAGATGCATAAATGTAGACTGCTCTTGATCTGGCTTTGTGTAACCTCAACCAGAAGGACTAGTTAAAGATCATAAGAGAAGAGACAAAAAATGAATCAACGAGGAATAGATCAAGATGGTTCATACAAACGTATGTGTTCACAGTTATACACATAATTACAAAGAGGCTGATTAGTAAACCTGATGGGTTACATGAACTTACGTAACACTGTATACAAAAACTTCCATTCTACTCTGTCAAATGCTTTTTCGAAATCTATGCATAATGCAATGCCTGGGATATTATTACATTTACAATAGGTCAGTGATGTCAATAAACAGACGTATATTCTCTCCAATATAACGACCTTCAAAAAACCACACTGATCTTCATAATAAGTGAATCTAAAACCTTCATCCTGAAAGAAATAACCTTAGCTAAAATTTTGTAATCATTATTCAACAGCGAAATGGGACGCCAGTTTTTCTAAAGGAGTACATTTTTGTCTTTTTGGGGTATCAGAGTAATAATTCCTCTCCGCATTGAAGTGCAAAGATTATCAATTCCATAACATTTATTAAAATTCAATTAGGAGACCGTCTGAACCGGGTGTTTGTCTTTTGCAAAAGTACATGAAGTGAATCATAAACCACTCTTTTGAGAACCTTCATTACAATGAGAATAATCGATATCGGGCGATAATTATTTATATATTGCTTGTCACCACTTTTGTGGCTTGATTTGACTAATAGCAGTCTTCCAATCATTTGGTATCTGACCTGTCTGAAAAATTAAACATCTGAGTCAATTGCTATGACACAATCGGTGCAGCTCCATCAATACCTATTGCCTTTTTAATATCCAGCATTTTAAGAATCTCTAGTACACACTGTGAATCAATTTCCGCAAAAGCAAAAATATGGTTACAAGAAACATGATGCACATTACCATTATCAGAAATCTTGGGAGCACCCAATGGTATAACACAAAACCTTACAAATGAACGATTAAGTTTTTTTTTCTATTTTGAGAGGTTTATGAACATACTCATCATTTACTCCAAGTTTATCAACAGAAAATTGGGCATTACTGCCACTAAGACCTTTCAAGATTGTTCACAGCTGAGTAGGGTTTTGTTTATGTTCAATGATATTTGTCACATAATAATCTTTCTTTAGAACATGTCTATAATTATTAATATGATTCCTACGAAAACGGAAATGTTGCAAATTTCTGCTCTTCTTTTTAACCTATCCCTATTAGTCTTGTAGTAGAGTTTTGTCGTCTAATCTCAATCCAGCCTCCTCATGTCTTGGCGTAGGTAGCACAATCGTAGGTGGGCAGATTCTACCAGAGCTCTGCAAGTAGAAATAAATGTGAAACCACATGGAGAATACTTTATTTTATGAGCAGTGTGAGGCTGGAGAAAATAGAGAGAAACTACATGTATCCTCAACTTCGTGCAGTCAAAATTAATGCCTCCATCATTGCAAGATCTGAAATAGATCACACATTAACCGTAAAAGACTGGGGGGGGGGGGCATCATGGCCCCCTCTACAATTATCGCTGCGAAATGCGAACCGCCACATTTTACTCAACGCCACTTCCAGACTTTTTTCTTTCATGCCTTGCAAATCTTTTGACAACAAGTTTTTTTAAATCAGCCATACCGTTACCAAGTCATGTGACGTTTTGTGACCTCATATCTGCCTGAAAGTGCAAAATGAATAAAATATTTTTAATTCAAGTCAAAGAAGTGTGAATATTGGACTTTTTAAACTGAATACCTCAAGGTTTTATTTCAATTACTTATACAAAGCAAATGCCAAGCGTTGTCTTGCCTCATCTCCTCAAAGATACACAAATTATATGTTCAGTGGCTTTTAATGAAGTTTATTAGCCTTTGTCTTCAAAAGATGCAACTGTGATATATTAATTTGGTGATTCTACATGTACCTCAAATCCATAGAAAGTAATATTGTGAGTGATTTTTACAGAAAGTTCATTGACCTTTTGACCTTTGAACTTGGTCAGATCCAACTCACTTTCGAACTTGACCTGCTGCTTCAAGAGATGTACCTGTGACATGAATTTGGTGATTCTACCTCAAATGCATAGAAAGTTATATTGATTACAGTATGATTGTGACGACGCCAACGATGATGACGCAGGAAATAGTGATGCCTGTAGTCTCGCTCCGCAAGTTATTCCATTGAATGGTTCTGACATGGAGAAATACGAAGACACAAGTAGATAAAGAATTCATGAATGCAGAAAGAAGATTGCCGATTGAAGTATTAATTACCTTTGCCTAATCCAAGGTGACGAACCTCATCGTAGAATTGTTTACTGTCAATACTTTTCCTCAGCTCTATTTTAATTCATAATCCCAGCAACGCCAAGTAATTTGTTATCTTTAAATCCAAGTTGAAAGTGACAATAACAGACAAATACTTTCCAAAAGATATTGTCCTCCTATCGTTTCCTACTTTGCTTTTGTTCATATTTTAAGATTTTTGTTAATACTGTGATTGAGAAAATAACTAAATTGAATTATCTAACCCTATTAGCCAATTAGATACTTTTCAATGGTTATTTAGCTATCCAGAGATCTATTTGCTTATATGTGCACAATGTGGATCTCTAATCAATAACAGTAAAATCTGAACAATTTTCACATGAAATTATCACCCTCTGTTATAACATTACCAGAATGGTTTTAAAACTTAATCTACAGAAAATATAATACATTACTCACAACCACACAAATTCTTACCTTTTTCTTTCTACTCCAAATGTACCTTATGCTCTCTCTGACTTTAGTGGTCAGTTCGAACTTGTCTTCTGGCGTGAAAATGAATTTTCTCTTTACCTGAATAAAAGTACAATAAAAGAAGTAATCAATAGGTTATTCCAAACCAGACTAAATACATTCAGATGTTCGACTAAGTTCAAAGAAGTGCTTCCCTGTTTTGTGGTTTATGATTACCACCGTAAGTCCAGTGACATCGGAATGTTATAAACACTGGATTGGGAAAGTCTACCAGGTAACCAAGAGACGACTTAGTGCCAGATTAAGACATTTCTACTTAATCCACAAGGGAGCATCTCCAATAACATTAACCAAGCTTCATCCCAGAAACGCAAATCATTCAAGTCAGCATTTCACATCTGATGCAGACAGCAGACAATGTAATTGAATCCAGAATTGACAGGAACTTGTACTCTTTCCTACCAAGGACCATACACGTCTGGAACAATCTACCCCTTGCTACTTTTACTTTGCTGCCTTCCCTAGATAGTTTTAAGGTTGTTCCTAGTGATTGACTAATCAACAACAAAAAATTGCGTGCGTGCGGTGAAGGACGTGTTTTTGATCAGAGCTCTCTTTTGGACTTTTAAATTCTGGCTTTTGCATATTTCTTTTTGCCAAATATCAATATTACTGCAAATATTAGCTGCTTTTACATCATATTGCTTCTTTGGAGTAAGATTGGTTGAAATAGGGGAGATTTTAGGTGGATTCTGACATTGGAGAAAGTTCAAAAGAAGCTGAAGAAACTATCCCCCTTCAATAAAAAAGCATTGCCGCTTGACAGCTCGGGGACTCGGCCTGGATCCGAAGACGATGTTGACTCGCCAAAATCAGCGCGGGACGAACTTGGAAGTCAAATGTCCGAGACATCTCAGCCTGCGTCTATCTCGTTGAGTATCTGTCAGGATACCAGGGATCCAGAACGAGATCGTGTAACAGAAGAAGCAGCAAATAAAGCACGAAGAGTGGTGAACTTCTCTTTAGAGAAAGACAAGAAAGAACCCAACACCAAGACCAAGACTAGTAAGAAGTTGTCAATCAAATCTAAAGCTGAAACCAGTTAAGTCTGTAGTTAACCAGCCCAATAATAACAGTGTTAGTGACAATGTCACCGAAGATTTCAAGTGCTCCAAATGCCAGAGGAAGACAAATCGTATGATTGAATGTGAAGTGTGTGATAAATGGTCATGCTTGACCTGTCAACAGATGAGTGAGGATACATACACACTCATTAGTTCATGCAAGAGCAATCAGTTACCTTGGTTCTGTGTTGACTGTGACGATAAAGCCCTGAAAGCAGCAAAGAATGCAGTGAACATGGTGAAAGGTGCACAAACCATGCTATCACATGATGTTGAAGAGATTGCAAGCAGAATACAGAAAAAACTGAGTCAAAATGTCTGCAAAATTGTCTCTCAAGCACATGAAACCATGAAGGACATAGTAATTGATGGAGAAAAGAGACTTAGAAAGTCCTATGCAGAAGTAGCCAATTCTAACCTGACAAGTCAATGCAGTAAGGATAAACCACTATGAATCTGATGGTTCCAAATCAGTTGGCTCCCAGTCTGCAAGTACCTACCCTGAACCTAGTACCAGTAGAAAAGCATATGATGGTGGTAGATCTTTGCACGAAATGCAAAAATAGTCAGATCCATTAGACTGGGCGGAAAAAACCAAAACAAGAAAACCAAACCTCGAGTCTTACTAATAGAACTAGAGTCTGCAAGAAGGAAGAGAGACATATTGGAAAATGCTAGAAGTCTCAGAAATTCAGAGAATTGGAAAGATACTTATATATCACCAGACCTCACACGAATGCAGCGTCAGGAAAAATATGAGCTGGCTGAGACAAGAACTAAAACTCAGACGCGAAGGTGGTGAGAGCAATCTCATTATACATCGAGGAAGAGTAGTCCAAATGTCTGAAAGGTCAACAAACCTAAAAGAAAGAAAGACTAAGGGAGAAGAAAATGAAGCACTTGCTTCTACACTGAGAAACACCCAAGCAGAAAGTAGAAGGAACCAGAACGCCCCCGACCCACAGTCTTCCGTAGAAATGAGCAGGCAGAGCAGTGACAGTGAAGTGGAATTGTTAGGAGCAGTGGGGGGGGGGGTTCAGAGGAGGACGTCCAATGACTGACCACCCAAGCTGAAGTACAGGATACTGAAGGAGTGAGTCGGAGTACATACATGCACACCCATGCAAAGCCCTCAAACTTGTCTATATTTTACACAAATGCTGACTCGCTTAGTAATAAAATGGAAGAGTTACAACTAGCAATAGCACAGGTGATTCCAGACATTGTTATGATAAATGTAGTTCTACCGAAATCAAGCACTACAAACCATTCAGCAGTCTCATTCAGTATTGAAGGATATGATATGTTCTCAAATCTGGAAAGCGGGGCTAAAAGAGGAGTTTCCATTTATTGCAAGAAGGATTTGAAAGCAACGGAAGTGGAAATTGTTACCGACTTTCAAGAAGCGACATGGTGTAAGGTAAACTTGTCCAAAAAAGATCAGCTCTTAGTTGGATGTTTGTACCGCAGCCCTTCAAGCTCAAAAGAAAATTCAGATGCTCTAAGTGAACTCATTAGTACCGTTAGTACCAGGCAAGAATCACACGTAATATTGATTGGAGATTTCAATATTCCAGAAATAGACTGGGATAAGTTGCACGTAGAAGCACCTAGTAATCACCTAGCACACATGTTTCTTGATGCACTGCAAAGCACAGATATGTTCCAGCACGTTCGGGACCCTACCAGATACCGAGGAGGTCAGACAGCAAATGTACTTGACCTTGTCATTACAAACATTGAAGAAATGATCCAGGAAGTCTCACATCGACCACCACTTGGAAGGAGCGACCATTGCAGCCTTCATGTTGACTTAAGTATTCAGAGTGAACCTCACAAGAGCAAAAGACCTGATCAATACAATATGTACAAAGGAGATTTCATCAAAATGAGAGAAAATCTTAGTGCTGTAAATTGGACTGATCTTTTGGAAGATAAAAACTGCAATGAAACATGGTCAACGATCACAAAGAAGCTATATGATGAAATGGAAGAGTGTATTCCTAAAGCTCACCACAAAGGCAGGAGAAAGAAAAGCATCTACATGACTAAAGAAGCTCTTATTCTCCAGAAGAGGAAAAGTCACCTCTGGGATAAATATAGAAAATTGAGATGTAGTCACAACAACAAGATGTACAGAGAAGCTACCAACAGCCTTCGAAGAATGACACGTCAACTTAGGAAAGACCATGAAGACGACCTCATCAGCAATATTGGTACAAATCCTAAAGGATTTTGGAACAATGCAAGTCATAAGAGAAAATCAAAATCTGGCATTGGAGATTTAATCAGCAGTGATGGCACCCCCCTACAGACTGATGAGGAAAAAGTTGAGGCATTAAATACCTACTTTGCTAGCGTCTTCACTCATGAGGACCTTGAATACCTACCAACATTGACCAGATTAAACAATGATTCCTGCATGGATAAAGTGACAACAAACCCAGAAACTGTGGAAAAGAAACTCAAAAACCTGAATGGAAATAAATCAGCTGGACCTGACAACATTCATCCCCTACTGCTGAAAGAAATATCCAAGGAAATGGCGGAACCCCTGTCAGTCCTATTCAACAGGTCACTGGAGGAGAAATCACTTCCGGAAGACTGGAAGCAAGGAAACGTTACTCCAATCTATAAGAAAGGAAGCAGGAAGGCAGTAGAGAACTACAGACCAGTTACTCTAACATCAGTCATCGGAAAAATGCTCGAAAGTATTATTAGAGATGCCGTAATGAAATACTTTGATATAAACGAACTCCTCTCTGAATGTCAGCACGGCTTTGTGAATGGGAGATCATGTATGACACAACTTCTGTGGGCAATGGAGAATTGGTCTAATATTCTTGACGACAATCAGCCTATTGACGTTTTATATCTTGACTTCAGAAAGGCATTTGATGCAGTTCCGCATGAAAGACTACTACTTAAGCTGGAAGCTCATGGAATTGTGAATTCACTACTTTCTTGGATTGGAGCCTTCCTCAAAGGTAGAAAGCAGAGAGTAGCCATGAATGGAGTGACATCAACATGGACTGCGGTGAAGAGCGGAATACCACAGGGGAGCATCCTTGGGCCTATTCTGTTTGTCATCTTCATAAATAACTTGCCTAAGAGAGTTACCTCCAAGATTCTACTCTTTGCTGATGACACCAAATTATACAGAGAAGTAGGAAATCAGGTAGACTCCTCATCACTACAGACGGACCTGACAAATCTCACCTTGTGGGCTGAGAAGTGGCAACTACCCTTCAACCAAAGCAAGTGTGCAGTTATTCACCTGGGTAGAAACAACAGAAAGGTCAATTACCACATGAAAGGAGAAGAAGTCAAGATATCCACTCTTGAAAAAGACCTGGGTGTACAAGTAGATGTCGAACTTAGGTTCCATGAACATGTATCTATGGCAGTAAACAAAGCAAACCAACTCCTCGGAATAATAAGACGTACCTTCACCAGGCTGGACACTAAGACTCTACCCCTCCTATTCAAGACATTAGTAAGACCACACTTGGAATATGGTAACATCCTATGGCACTCACGCTGGAAGGAAGATGGCTACAAAGTTGAAAGGGTCCAGAGGAGAGCGACAAAGATGATGCCAGAGACAAGAGAACTTCCCTACACAGACAGGCTAAAGATTTTTGACCTACACTCCTTGTACTATAGGAGACGGAGAGGCGATGCCATTACAGTCTTCAAAATACTAAAGGGCTTAGTAAGGCTGGACCCAAGTCACTTCTTCACCTTATCACTCGATACTCGAACCCGAGGACACTCTCTAAAGATTTTCAAGGAAAGGTCTCGTCTAAATATAAGGAAGTGCTTTTTCAGCAACAGAGTGGTGTCCGACTGGAATAGTCTCCCTCAAGAAATAATTGACTCGAACTCCATCGATATCTTCAAGATGAGACTGGACAAGCACTGGTGGTCTGAGCGATTCGAGTAAAATTTATATGATCAAAACCGTCCCAAAATCTGCGCATGTGCAATAAGTTAACCTCTAGAACATAACCAACCCTGAAGAAGTGACCGAGGATTACAGGATCTACCTCTCCTCGTATCATGATGATGATGATGATGATGAAGTTTCATCTGTACCGGACCAAAGCGTCATGAAGCATTTATAGTTCTGTAGCTATGTAGCCTGTGATGAAGAAGATGATGATGAGATGTATGATCATGACCACATGATTAAATTGGGAAGTAGATGAATTTGGCTGAAATGTTATAACATAACCCCCCTAAAAAAAATCCTGTTTAATCGTTACAGGAATTACTATTACTGCCACACATATCTCTCATTACACAATGTAGTGTTATTTTTGGAGATGATGTACAGGTATGCCCTTCATTACACCAATACAGTAGAGCGTCAGTAGAGCGTCTGCCTCACAACTGGGAGGTCGTCGGTTCGAACCCCGGCGGCGTCATACCAAAAGACGTTAAAAGACGGGAGTTGGTGCTACCTTGTTTGGCGTTCAACAATAAGGGATAGAGCAACGTCGATCTGGCGCTGCTCAGTGGCTGCCGGGCTCACGATCAATTGGTCAAAAAGAATTTCCATTTTCGGTTTAACTTAATAAAATTTGGAGTGGACTTTAAAAGATTATTATTATTACTGGAATAATTTGTAAAGCCAGATTTTCCTGATGACTTTCCACTTATGCAGTACAGTCACAGAGAAAGAACTTGTGAACATCTGCAAAGCATAGATTCATTATGGGCAAAACAAAGTAATGAAAACATGAACAATTTATATTTTTGCAGCAAATTGTTCTCAGTGTGCCACATATTTTCAGACACGACCAAGTAAAAATAGTAGTGATTTAATGAATGCATAATTTAATGTATGGCTAAAAAGCTACACTTACTGCTGTCTTTGGTTGGACTTTGAATGCCTTGTTTTTCTCTGGTCTTGAGGATGACTCTCCCCTATCTCTTGGACATGTCTGCATGAAGAATCAAGGAGTCATGGAAGGTTGAATGAAAGTTTAACCCTATATACATGCAGCCCGAGGGGAGGCTAAATTAGCATCCCCCTCAACATTTTTTAACACAAAAATATCTCTCACTAAATTTTCAGGACTTTTGTCCTATGCATCTTTTGAGACCAAATTTGTGACGCCCAGGCATGGGGTTCTAAAGCTATGCATAATTTTGTACTTGCACGTCGGATCCAAAATTCCTCAAAAACCTGATTTCATGTATCATTTCAACATAACGGGAGAGCATAAAGTACAAGATAAAACAAAGAAATGTAGATTGATGGAAGGAAGAAAAAAGAAATACATAAAGGAAGGGGAGAGGATAGATCAAAGGAAAAACAAAGAAATACAATAAACTCTATTTCCTCTTCTCTTTCCTTATGTACTTCATTGTTTTCCCCTTTAGATTAGATCAGGCTCAGCTCGTTCCCGCACATGATGTGTAGTGCATATCTTAGCTGTCTATGAATGGAGTGCATGCTGCTTGACGACTTAAGAATCTTCCACGCTCTTCTACGCAACGGTGTCAAACAGAAACGCCCTCAGGCTATGCAGTTTTTAAATAGCCTTATCTACATGTATATAGGGTTAAATTTGACAATTTTTTTGTAATACACGACGATATCAAAAAGCCCTCTGAAATCAAATTTAGTCATACTGACTTCAGTCAGTTCCCCTCAAGATCCATGAACTCCAGATGCTCAGAAGGCTTCATTTCTCAACTGATTACAAAACATATTCAATTGTTATTTATATCAAGTACCTGTGCAAAACATTCCATTGGAATTACTCAATACCTCAGAAGTGAGAAGTAATTTTATGTATTTTTGCAATAAACTGCCATACATACATTGCCATCTACATCTTCCTCCTCGGTTGATTCGTCCTCATAGAACTCTTCCTCTGTCATGTCAGGTATTGGCTCCTCCTCCTCATTTAGTACCTTCATGAACATAAGAGTGAGAAAGGAAGCAAATCTTCAGCTAATATTTCCTAATACATTGGCTCTTTCTTACAGAATTTTCTCCCACTATGCAATTAAAACTAATTGTCTAAAACTTTTTATCTTGAAATTTCAAGGCAGTTGTGTAACTTTAGAAATAATAAAATAGTATTATTACATGATTTACAGAATTGAACTCCATGTGCAACAATTATTCATGCAATATACTGTTCTTGATACTCATCACTTCATTCAGATGCCACCTGAATAAGAAATCACAAATTTAATATACCACATGGGCGTGGTGACATTTTTATAATACAGTGTAGTATACCGTAATGCAGTATTAATTCAAATAAATGTTCCTGCTATTTTCTCAAATGGTAACAAATATATGCATTAGACTTTTGATACTTAATTACAGCTCTGTTTTGGGGGAACTAAATAGTGCTGAAAAGCAGCATTGTGTCTATGTGCTCACCTCATCTAACAGTAGGGATCTCATCAAATGCTGAGCTTCTACATTTTGCTCCGTTTTCCATCGAGCTGCATAATTCGTATCTGCAGTCTTCAACGAGTGGTTCATTAAGTAGCAACGTGGGAACGTTGATCATTCGTCAGATGGTCACGGGCCTGATGGCAAGAAAATAGAAAAACACACTTACATTTAAAATAGGAATGGAAATTTCATACTATTAGTCTCATCGAACAACAAAATTCAAGAAAACCAATTGACCTTTGTGTAATACAAAACTGAAAAAATGGTCTTATTTAAAAGACATTGTATAATCCACATTTGAAGTTACCCGTCAAGTGGTTCTTTAGTTATCGCGAGAATGAAAATCTATGACATTTGACCACATGACCCCAAAATCTAATCAGATCATTGTCCCTCCCATATGCATACATGATCAAAATTTGCAGTTGTTCCGTCAAATCTTTTTAAAGTTATCGCGAGAACGAGAATGAAAACGAGACTGATGGATGGACGGACAACCCGAAAACATAATGCCTCCAGGCAGAGGCATAACAAATCTATAGTTTTCAAAAAAATTAATTACCATTGTTGCCACCGTCTTCCTGATTGCTCTTGTACTGATGGTGCTATTATACCCCCACCTCACCCAGCTTTTCTGAAGTTCCGGAGACGGTTTTTTTCAATGGAGCACCATTGGTCTGGATGAAGAAGGGCCGTTGATCATCACCATCACCATCTTCTTCTAGCCTGATAGATAGATAGATAGAGTAGGCTGGTACTGATCTTTCAATTTCTCATAAACCCTGTATATTGGGGGAAATGAATACCAGTTCCTACATTCAGGTGAATAATACATACAACTGCAATATCAGGAGCACAAACTTAAATTATATTTGATAATGGAATGACCGGATTCAGGTTTGCATCCCAAATCCACATTATTTTCTCATGGTATTAACCGTCCACATATAATTACTATAATCAGAGCATAAATATGATAATGAAAGAAGACACCCATTTACATGTAGATAATACACTTTTAAGCCGAAAAGGAGAGGAACATGTCAGTGAACGTTTGGCCTATTTGACATCAATCTTAAAGATGTGATCAATCAAACACAAAATGTCAACAAAGTTATTAATAGCACAGTACAAAAAGACTTTTTAAAAATCAATTTCTTTTTCCCCCTCAAGAATTATATCCATCATACATGTTGCCAATGATATATTTGCAACATCAATTTTTACAACCCCTATTTTGAAAATGAAATATTACATGTTACACAAAGATCAATGGAAATAGTACACACATGATGCAGTACAAAATTGCCCTTTGATGTTTGATTAATCTCAACACTAGTAATACAAAATTCATAATAATAATAATAATAATAATAATAATAGCCTAATAGTCCACTCCAAATGTTATTAAACCGAAACGGAAATTCTTTTTGCCCAATTGATCGTGAGCCCGGCAGCCACTGAGCAGCGCCAGATCGACGTTGCTCTATCCCTTATTGTTGAACGCCAAACAAGGTAGCAACAACTCCCATCTTTTAACATCTTTTGGTATGACGCGGTCGAGGTTCGAACCCACAACCTCAAACTTTTGTCAACCAGTTCCTTTTACTTTTCTGCTTCTTTTAACTCCAGCTCATTGTCTGAATGGTCTTTACCTTTGAGGTAATTGTCCAGGCAACAACCAACAGCCACAACTAACTCCAAGGCCCAATAGCTCTTGTATTATTAAACATTACCTTGATTACATTGATCCCTTGTCAACGAAGAGTTCCCTTGTCAACGAAGAGTTGTTTCATCCCTCCTTCTCTTCCAAGTAGCTGTTCAACTCGTTTAATATTCGATATGTGGTGGCCAGCCGAGCAGAATTGCACATACCGCCCATACTTTTGAAGAATGTTCAGTTCTTCTTCCTGTTGTTCTATTGAAGGCAAATAAAGCTAAATACGAAATTAAAGGTTAATTCATCAAGGAAAAGCTACAAATATAATCCAATTGTAGCTTTCAACATAAGCTGAAAAACATATTTGCTTTCCAGCTACAGTTGTAATTAAATTTATAAGTATATTGTAAAAAAGAATAATTCAAATAGAATCTATTATTCACCACTTACAATACATGTACTACATGAGACAATTTGTAGAGACTTCTGAATTTCTGTACACAAATACCATAATTGAAATAATGGCATGACATGCGCTTTGCTTTACTAAATACCAAACAATCTTTAACTGTATTCAACAGGAATTCAGTTTACTTCATTTATTTAAGTCATCAGAAGAAAAAAACAATCATATTCTCTTATCTTGGCTGTAAAATCTCTTTATTTTAGATAATTTTTTTTTTTTATATTGTCATGCACAAACATTAAAAATCCACTTTACAGTCAGACAATCAAGTCTTACCACTTTGTATGTATGTATCTTCTCATGCAAGAACATTAAATCTACTTTACAGTCAGATAATCAAGTCTTACCACTTTGTACATGTACCAGTATTTCTTTCTCTCCCGAATGTTTCCTTTTGTTGTGGTCCAACAAATTAGACAGGTTTTTAGCGGGACACTTGGGGCAGTAAGCTCTTGGGGCAGTCAGCCTTTTCTTCTCTCCTTTTTTTCCTAAGCGTTGAATAGGGACACTTTGTACGAAAAAACAAAACAGTTGTTACTGTGAACTATGCAAGATATATACAAGAACTTGTTAATAGACTTAACCGCCCCCCCCCCCCCAAAAAAAAAAAAAAAAAACACACAGATTTAAAAAACATGCTCTAAACAATCATGTCTACAGCATTGAAGAATTCCTACTCCAGCATATAACTATTCCACACTCACTGTTTGACTCATGTGATATTTGTACTTTCATGCTAAATCTGGAAAGATAGACCAATCGATGCACACATGCATGGACAAAAGAATTATGGAAACATAACAAATAAAAAAAACATTTCTCAATTTCATGAATCCCCATATGAATTTATGAAAACCTAATGAAACTATAAAAAAAAATCATGCAAATTAATCAAGTCATTATACATTATATCGGAATAATAATTATTCTTAGAAAATACATTGGGTAATTGCTCTAACGCGATAGCTCAGTTGGTAGAGTGGTGGTCTCATACTCCGGCGACCTGAGTTCGAAACCAAGTTGATGAGCTCGTGCCCTTTGGTTAGGCATTAATCCTCATTACCAGGTCCCTAGGAGAGAACCTAAATCCGTTGGTCCTCTGGTTGCTTACTAACAAGCATTCATGCTTTCTTAGCAGTCAGGTAAAATAACCAACACTAACACTAACATCTCTATTAGTTGTCTGTCCATATCAAACAGACATATGGTGTTGTTAAAGTGTATAGTGTGGTCAAACATACCTGGATCTTGCTTGATAAATATACTTCCACCGTTCCTCTCCATTTAGTCTGTGTTTCCGTTCAAGATGCTTTGACATATATCTGATGTTTCTTCTCGACATATCAGGCATCGTCTTCGTATGCGATTCCTCTTCCCTGAAGGTAATTTGTCATGGAAAGATGCAATTGTCAGTGAACCAAGAACCAATTCTAATTCATTACCGTATAATATCTACTCTGTTTAATTGTTTCAATTATTAAGCTAAATCATGCTACTACATGCATCTACAAACCCAACCCAATACTTAAGCAACGTTGGGTTGTCTGATATTATTTAATCAGTGATCTTGATTTTTAATCACTACACCGCATACAATTTTATTTTATTTCATTTATTTACAGATGCTTTTTTTAAAGACTTATGCACCCAATGATGTCATTATTAGCAACATATTAAAGAGTTTGCTAGTTTGCTTCATAATGGCCTAGAAAGCTGCTGAATTATTAGTTAGTTTTCATGGCTATGGATGTTATCAACTGTTCGATGGGTGACTTTTGATGGTTATCATATTACAGATATTATAAATAAACTGAAATGTTATTTTCCTTCTCATGTATTAAACATCTTATATGGTACATTATTATCACCCTAGCACAGGGGAACTGTTCGAAAATAAACATTGAAAATATTTTCATTATTAAAAAAAGATCAGTACGAACAATTAACTTTGCTGATTTTCGCTCGCATACTGATGGATATTTTCGTACTGACAACATACTAAAAATATCTGATTTGTACTATTATTGTCTTGGCCTGCCCTCTTCATGTACCAGCTAAACAAAGGTGATTTACCCAGTGTCTTTACTCCCATGTTCATAAAAAACAATGCCGTCCACTCATCCCACCAGACAAAATGATTATTTTCACCTCTTCCGCATCCGCACTGTATTTGCACTCAAAACAATAATTCATTTAGGACCAACATTTTGGAACACGCTGAACAAGGAGATACATGTAGAATCCCTGTCGTTGAATTGTTTCAAGCATAAGCTTAGACAGTCCTTTTTTAATTCATATGACCCACATTGTAATTAAAGTACTTATGATATTCTACATTGAACATTTCATGAATATTGTCGCCTCGGTACGACCTACACAGTTGGCCTTCTCCGACAATTATGTTCTGATGTATCGCGCCTGTTCTCGGAGGGCCTTCGGGAATGCGAATGTGCTCGCTGTTTCCAATTTTGTTTTTGCTGTTTTGGCTATTTTTGCTTGTTTCACTTTGTATATCATCTTACTCTTAGGCCTTCTTGCCCACCTATTATTATTGTTACGTCCATCACCATTGCAACCATTTCAATCAAATGTTAGTTTTATTTAGGGCAACCTATAATCTACAAGCTGAGCTTTTGAATTGGTTCATCACATTTCACCCTGTATAACCTGCTATTCAATACAATTAATTTTGACGTCTTAACAAAGAATTGATAATATATGTGATACTTTTAGTATATTTCATATCATATTCTAATTTTGTCAATTATGTGAATTCTAATTTCGTGAAATGTGAAACAAACTAAACTTGAAACTTGACCTTGAACTAGATACATGTATATTTCATAGTTTTGAATATCATACCTTTTGGATTATCTTTCATCTTGACTACCGGTAGGCCTACGACCTCCTCCTTCTCCTCCTCCTGCTTGTTCTCCTCCTCCTCCTTCTCATTGTTCTTGCGGTTCTTGTTGTTGTTGTTGTTGTTCTTCTTCTTCTCCTTCTCCTCCTCCTCCTCCTCCTTCTCCTCCTCCTCCTCCTCCTCCTCCTCCTCCTCCTCCTCCTTTTCTACTGATTTGTCTTTGTCTCCCATATCTGCCATGTTTTTGCCTGCCAACGCTGCTTTATACAGGTCTATTTCCTTTCCGCCCCTCTCTATATTATGCCTAGTATACGTCGGGAGGAATACCAACCACCAGCATTCTATTGAGCAGTCTGCAGAAAGACATAGAGAAAAGAACATTGGTCTTTATAATAGAAATGTGGAAGTTCGCATAAATTTGGATTGCTAGCTTCAGTCTCTGATATCGACGGTTTGTTCCGCTGAGATTACATCTGGCTCCTTTGACAGCCTCGATCTATACATAGACTGAAGTACATCCTATGGGTAGTGTGGGGAATGAATGGTTCGGTTCGGCCGGACCGCGATGAATGAGATATGCAACAAGTTTTTCACTCTTTAACATTTAAGTCTTCACTGAGACCTATCCACTTTGGCTGCAATATTACACTGAATATTATTTAAGATAAAAAATAACACAGAAATAATTGACTTAGAGTCTAGTCTAGTCTAGAGTTAGACAGAAATAACCGTCTGATTTTGTCATTTCTTTAATAAAACTGACATTTGTTGACATTCCCGGAGGTCTAGTGGAGCCAGACGTAGTCTCAGTGGAACAACCGACGATTAGAGAGACTGAAGTTTTCGGTCTAGTCTAGAGTCTACGATAGGTTGCTCATTTAGATCCTAATTAATTAATGATTAATCCGAGAAAGTCTCGTAGTCAACATGATTTGTTGTCAGCCATCTAGCGCCAGTATTAGTAGTAGAGTCTAGTCTAGATCTAGACCGAATTTTCCGTCTCTTTCGTTCGTTAGCCTCTCTCTGAGAGAGCCGGCCGACCCTACCCCCGGCCGACCCTACCCCAATAAGAGGCTAACGAACGAAAGAGACGGAAAATTCGGTCTAGTCTAGATCTAGATGTCTAGTACACTACACGAAATGAACCGCTAAGGGCTAAGCGGACATGTACAAACTTTATACTTATCGTGACATGACGTGAACTAACTCCGGGAAGCTCCAACACCGGCGGCGCGACGCCTGTGGCGCCGGTGTTGGAGCCCGGTGTTGGAGCTTCCCGGAGTTAGACGTGAACGAGCAGGGCAGTGCATTGGCTTCACGAGAATGGTTAAATGTACCTGTGACAAACTTTTCGGGTAGTTAAAAGCAACGTTTCTGTGTGAAGTAACTTACCTAAGTTTCAAATTCACGATCATTTGTCGAGGCCATTGTGGAAAAATGAACTTAAACGTATCCGAAGACCTACGTTGCAGACAGACCATAGAAATCCAAGTTCGTTGAGACAGCCCAACGATGTACGGAGTGCCGCTGCATGTTTATTTTCATGCTATAATATAAATTATACTTTATTACATACCGCCGGTAAATGTTACTTTACAAACCTCATCCAATTATTTTTCTGAATTTAGAATTCAGTATCAATCGTTAACTTGACATTGTTATATTCCACTCCATTAATTGAATTAAAAAATACAGAATTCAAGTCAAGAAAGATTGATTGCGCAAACGGTATTCCATAATCAAGAGAAGACTGGTGAAGATCCTTTCTACATAAAATGCCGTCGACTTAGACTAAGTCGACGACATTCTGTCGTGTACTTATAAACAAATTATGCTATAAGTGCGCGTCCATGTGAGTGAATTGACCAGTGACGCCAACTTATAGATAAATGACGCGGACTTAGGACGCGGACTTAGTATTTGATGACTGGTACTTAGTAATCCGTCTCTCTCTCTCTTTCTCTCTCTCTCTTTCTCTCTCTCTCTTTCTCTCTCTCTCTCTCTCTCTCTCTCTCTCTTCCATTTATACTTCATTCTCTCTCTGTGTCTGTGTCATCTTTTCCCATCCTCTGTTCCCCTGTTGTTTGTCTCTTCCTCTCCTATGGGAAATGCAGAGATGAGCAAGAGGAAGGAACATCATTGTCATCACAGAAGGCATATTGTTCAAGCCCTTATAATCATCACATCTTTATCATTTTTTTAATATGTTATTACATTTTCTCATAATCTAATTGAAAAGGGATGGGAATGAATGAACAAAAAAAATCATAAAAGTGTCTGCTTAGAGCCAAAAGGGTATTAACACTGTTAATCTTTATTTCTAATATGATAAATTTCTCATAACCTGATTGAAAATGGATGGACAACGAACACAAAATGATAATAACCTTCAGAGAGCCAGATGGGTGTTAACTGTGTTTATCTTCTTATTTGGGGGGATACATTTCCTCATCTATAGAAGAAGAAAAAAGGGAAAGGTGAAGAAATTCATAAATGTGTATCTGAGAGCAAGGGGGATATTAACTCTTTTTATATTTTGTAAACAAATGTGATTTTTATTTATTGAAAAAGAGAATGAATGCTGAATGAAAAAAGAAAAATATATGCTAAGAGCTAGAAGGTGTTATAACACTGTGAAAGTAATAACTGATAAATTGCTTGCTCTCAGCAGATGGGAAACGTCACAGACATTCCTAGAAAGTTGTCGTTAGAAAAAAATACTTGCTCATTCATAACTAATGAAGAAATAAAAAGGATTCATGATCACTGAAGAAGTTGATTATTTCTGGAAAATATGAGAAATTCTATGCAATATGCTTGAAGAGGACGAATGAATACAAGCAGGGGAAAAAATACTTAAAACATTTGGGGGGCTACTTTTCAAGCTTGCTTATTTTGCATTGAACTCTATGCACATTTTTTGGAGCTCTTTTATGACTTTTGGGGGCCCTTTTTAGCATTTCGGGGGCTAATTGGCCCTTAGCCCCCGTGCATTTTTTTCACTGAATACAAGGATAGATTGGTCACAAACACTTCAAGGAAATGTGACTGATTTCATATATCATAATTGAAAGAAAATGGATGATGACTGAATACCTAAAGGAATAAGTCTTAATCTTTAGAATTGTCACTAGAAAATTTGATTGATTTATCATCTTATAACCTGATTTCTAAAACAAGGATAAATGAATAAGTAACAGAAGTGGACAAAATATCTACAAAATGAAGAAAGAAAAACTGAACCTGATTGTAAGATGATGGATGGAAACATAACGAGGTCACAATTCTTGAATTAATTGCTAGTAATGAGACACATTTATCCCTAGTGAAATATATGTGAATACATGTATATGACAAAAGCTCCTTGCATCACATTCCCCTTTGGGCGCCTGAGCCAATTTGGGTACTTGGAATTTGAAAAACATTTTAAGGAAAAGGCTTGTAATGAAAAAATAAAACTGTTTCATCCTGATTTAATGATAGGAAATAATGTAGACTGTGATCCTCTTTTAAGACAAAATATAATTTTTCTCTTTTTCTTGTTAAATTGGGGGGAAAAGTGGGAAAAGATAATAAATGTCAGTTACATACTTGGCATAGGTCTTGATATTTTCATCATGTGCTCTCGGTCTGTCACCCACACTCTTCCTCTATATTTTCATGTTACCCCTCCCCTCCTTAATTCTCTCCATCTTTTATTCATATTTATCCCCAATTCTCTGTACCCTGCTAGCTCTCTCCTTTTCTAGATCTCTAATGTTATTGTCTTCTTCTTTCTCTTTCCTGGTTCTATCCCCTTTTCTCTGTATATGTCCAATTTTTTTCCTATCTGCACTCATTTTTCCTCTATCTTAAGTTGATAATCAGAATAATTAATGGTGGCTTCCTATACATGGCACACAAGTCCATCACAACATGACACTAGTGGAACATAAAATGATGATGAAGAAAAAAAAGATGAAGAAGTAAACACCTATGTATGGCCTCCTTTTTTCTCTCTTTTTCTCCCACCCCTCCTTTTTTTCTCTCTTTCTCTCTCTCTCTCTCTCTCTCTCTCTCTCTCTCTCTCCATCCCCCTCTCTCTCTCCATCCCCCTCTCTCTCTCTCTCCCTCTCTCTCTCTCTGTTTCTCTCTCTCTTTCTCTCTCTCTCTCTCTCTCTCTCTCTCTCTCTCTCTCTCTCTCTTTCTGTTTCTCTATCCTTGTTCTCTTTTTCTCTACCGCACTCACATACCCTGTGCATGCTGATACACTTTATGGTTCAGAAAAGTGAGAAAACCCTGAATATGAACCAATCTACCACACCTTTGTTGGCACCCGTCTCATTTGCCTACTCCTCGTCTGTAACCCCATCCTGTCCATTGCATGCCAAAGAGCATCGTTGTAATACAATCTGGCAAAAAAATGGTTTTATATAGTAATGCTTTGATGCATACATGTCAGAACCCATTTCCAGGTGACACTGTATTGTGTAAATACTGGCAGAGTGTCAGATATGAATGGAATAGAAAATAAGAGAAGGGAGTGAGAGTTTAGTGTGATCTAATCATTTGACAGACCATGACGGTGTATAGCACCATTTTCACGGAGAAAGAAATTCTATGACTATGATAAGAGTCAGAAATGCATTAATTCTGTGTAACAGGATATGACTTAATGCCCTTTTGATTCTAAACAAACTATATAGGTGACACCATATCATGTAAATACTGACAAGGTGTCAGATATGAAAGGAATAGAATTTAACAAGGGGGTTAGATTTTAATCTGATCTAATCATTTGACAGACCATGGCTATCAGATATATAGAGGGTTCATGCATTTACCCATGAAGAGAGGTCAAACTGTCTGCTATATATGAGCCAGAACTTCCAGAAGGGCATTCATTTTGCGTAAAATGATATAAGTTAGCGCCCTTTTGGTTATTAGTAGATTATGAAAGCAATGCAGTATTGTGTAAATACTGGCATAATGTCAGATATGAATGTATAGCATGAGATACATGTGTGACAGATATCAATTTATCATAACTATTATAGCAAACTGATGTAATGATTTGATAAAGCGTGGGCATGAAATATATAGAGAGCTTATTAACATGTCTGTAAAGAAAGATCAAGGTCTTTACTGAGGCTCAGAAGGGCATTAATGCTGGGTAAAGAGATTTGAGCTTAAATCCTTCTCGTTCTCAAGATTTGTATAGAAACAAATTTCATAAGCATATTGCAAAAAATCGCTTAGATTATAATGGCTCACTGAGTATTACTTATTTTGTAACATGAAAGCTTTTGCACACTTTCAAAAGAGCAATCCAGTATCTTAGCATATTATTGTTACAGCCACATGATTCAACTTGAGACGTTCAAAGTACAATTCATGTTTCTGTCAAAGATTCATGGGTGCAATTTCGAAGACGTTTCTAAGAAGACTCTCAGATATAAATGTTCAGTATCGGTAGTTCTTTTAAATATAACTCAACATTTTTTATTGAATAATTCTACCCTTGATTGAGAAATGATTTATGGATCCTGTGCCAATCATGGTCACCTTATATACATTGAGTCACACTTTAAGGTGATATGCTGATGGTTTTGAGAGAACTATGAGTAATTCTCTCTCTCTGAATATCCTTCCAATATTTTGATAGAGAAATGTGTCCCCATATACCACATGAGCTATGTTTGCACGGCACTGATCTTCTTTTAATCTTCAAGTTTGCAAAACCTTGACGATTTAAACAAGGATGCTGGTCTCACAGCACCAAAACAATTACTGATTATGCCTGTCCTCATCAGACCACAAAATAACCCACCATTTTATCTAGCCCGATCTCAAATTGGCCAGCTAATTTGCGACTTCATCAGCCCGCAGTTGCATATCCCGCATATGTCGAGAATACCTCAGTCTGATAAGGACAGGCCTATTGAGGTTTTAAAGCCCCACTGTCCTACTTGTAGCTACTTGCTCCCTCTATATAGAAAACTTCCCCAATCGGGGCCTGTTGGTCCCCCATGATCCTCTTTTTCTTATGTTAGTTGAGAGCTGAGTTAATGAGATAGCCACCTGTCAGTGACCTCACTGTGTGGTCTAATCCCTCCTGGCTCAGTAGTATTGACGGTCTTTAAACTACAAGCTTGGCAGGCATTCATAACTACAAGCTGACAAAACCTTAAAGTTAATTGCATCTGGTCAGCACATAACTTCTAGTGAGGGCCCCCTACCACTCATAGTTTTTGCATTTATTATTAGATTATTGTGGTTTAAATTTGTTTTCAAATTGTGCCCAAACAGTCCTTAACTACAAGATCTTGATAGCCATGGAGTTTCAAATCATGAGCTAAACTTTAAGTTTACTGCCTGTCATCGGGACCTCGCTTTTGTCCTGCTCTGGCTATTACAAAGAGGAAGGAATTCAAATGTCTCGGGACGAGACTAGTTGTTTTCATTCACTTTTTATATCCTGCTTCTGACGTTATAGCCTCCATTGAGCCAGCAAAGATTCAGTGAGATGGAAGGATGCACGTGTCTGAGTAAATATAAAAACAGTATGTAACATTTAACATTTTTATGTGTAATGTCTCTTCTGAGTAGTCTTTAGGCCTTTGAAATTGTAGGTTCCTGCATAAAGGCATTAGCAGTACTTTTCAGTAGATTTTTTGTTGTTGCTTTAACAAATTTCCTCTTTTGAGCCAGAAGAGTCATACTACATTACTATTTTACACAATACAACATTACTTCATTGTATTACATAAAAAGAACATGCTTTTGGATTACATGCACACATCTACACACAAAACAGAAACAAATTAAAAGAGGAGAGAGAAAGATGAAGATAATGCTGACTAAGTAACATTGGACATATGTTTTGTGGCTTCAGGCCCACCAGACTGTGTTCAGATGCTCGATCAGATGTGCCTTCCTGTCGGGGCATTTGTCATCTCTCCAAATCAGCCAGACCTTCTTCTTTCTTTTCTTTTTTTTTTTTTTTTTTTTTTTTTTTTTTGGGGGGGGGGGGGTTCTCTCAACTGTATGTTGTGTCTTGAAAAAAGGGTTTTTTAAAGGAGAGACCATGGTAAATCCCATATATTTGTGTTTTACTACTAAATATTCAAGAAAAGTTCTAAAATGCAGAAAATGTCCTTCCATTGCAGTATAAAGTTGACAAGACAAGGTGTATATTTCACTATTATTTATCTTTTGTATATTCATATTTTGTATTCACTCTTCCAACTGCTAGGGCAACATAATCAGACATCTCCCTAGTACATGAATGCAGGGGCGTATCAAAGATTTTGACCAAAAAAGGAGGGTCACAATTCAACAACAAAAATCTCTGAGAAGCAAAATTTTATAAATAGATATATAAATAATAAATATGTAAATGAATAAATTATTAAATATATAAATAAAAACAAAACAGTAAAATACTTTGATTTACATATTTATTTTCATAAAATTTTATCTCTAGAAACATCAATTCAAAGTGGTGATAATAAGTCAAAGCAATAGTTCTGGACATTTATATCTTCCAGAACCTAATTTTCTGGAATATTTCATAGGTGTGAGCCAGATCGTACGTACCTCCCGTCCTCCATTTCAACATCTCATATCGAACATTGGAAAAATCTAAAGCATTCCCAAAGGAAGGGATGTTAAAAGTCACTCGCATAGATCTGTGAGAGTATAATAAGGGCATTACGTCATATACTTTAACACACAGCTAAGGCCCTTCTGGCTCACAACAGACAAACGATGTCATGTTGAAGATCGAGTCCCTGTCTGAAAGCCAAAGGGGCATTAACTCATGTATATTAACATAGAGTTAAGGCTGTTTGATCAACAGATGATTTGAGTCATGTTGAATGCGGCCAAGCCCTTCTGAAAGCCAGAATTACTCCTACCTTAACGCATGTATTTAACGCCCTTTTTACTCTCAGCAGAAGACTTCTGCTATAGCGGAAGGATCCAAAAAGAATTTTCCACATGAGGGAATCCATCCATTCGCATGAAATAATGCCTCTCGAAGAGTAAAACCACTGGAAAGTGTTGACCTTTTCGTGCACCATAATCATGTTTTTTTATACAAAATACTGCTGGTGGTACATAATAAACAGTGCATGCTAATATGCCAGTGCCTACATACACTGATGGATGAGGCAGCATTGGCCCACCCCTCCCACTTTTTTTTTCTTGTTGCTTGTTTGTGGGAGATTTAAAAAATGATAATTAGGACCATAATAAATATGTGAAAACACTTATTTTATTATTTTGTGTATATTTATTTACTCATTCATTTCATTGATTTCTTTGTTACACTGAGATTTTATTTATTTGCCCCCCCCCCCCCCCCTCCCATTAAACAAAACCCTGGATCCACTTCTGGAATCTGCTTACATGTATGTATGTTGCCCAAGCATTTAGGAGAGTGTGTATACAAAAGATGAAATGAAATATACATCCTGTGTTCGCTATTTTATCCTTCAATAGAACTCTCTCTCTTCCATGTAACTATATTAAATTTATCAAGTTGGTTGCAGGATCATACCATGGCTCAAATGGCATAATAGGAAGGTGGTTTTTATACAACTGTTAGCTGTTAAAGGTTAATTTGATGATGTGTTAATTTAATAATGCAAAGGCGCCAATGAATATGTAGTAAAAAATATCTTTGCCAGATCTTTGCTCGGTATATTTGCTTAGATCCGGTCAATAATCTCATGTGGTTTTGTTTCCATAATGTTTAATGTAAATCATTAAATCTAAACATGTCATCACTTTATGGCATACAGTTTATTACAGATATTTGAATGATGATCTATTCATTACATATTTATGATGGTACTTATGGTTTCAATGGCATGTAGCACATTTAAGCACTAATAATGTCAACTAGGATTTATATATTTATCATTATACATTCAGTTTCTCTATTGCAGGTGCCAGAATGATTCAGCGTAAATGAGTAATATTCTTTGAATTCCTACATACCAGACCTGTCTTTACATTTGATTTATAAATGTGACATATATGATCTGTGCAGTTTTATTATGAAAGATGAGTTAGGGCAAAATTCATTGTCAAATGCTCATATGGATGTCTTCTTTTTATTTATCAAATCTCAGTTGATTTATGAATGATTTTCTCTCTTTTTACAAACGATGAAAGTAGAGAAAAGCAAATATTTGTCATGTATGGTAGAAAGTGAAGAGGGTGTACAATTCACCCTTAAAATGGTTTCTGTAATAACACATAAAAACAAAATAAAACAAAACAGGAAGGAAAAAGATCTAATTCCAATATTCAGCATTCAGAAAAATCTGCACACACATTATCAACTAATGTATGATCATCCAACTTTTGATTAAACATAATTATCTTTGAGAGGTCACAATTCTTTTCCAATTTATACATTGCGAGAGTTGTCATATTTTGTTACAAATTAATTGGCCTGATTCTCCCTAGTTGGGAGCGAGGGCTGTCGAAGTGACGACACCATGAATATCGGCTTAATTTGATTGTGGTTTGTTGGAGGATTATTCTGTCTCTAGGTGAATTAGCATAGAGGTTGGCTTGCCAAGCAACAGGGGAAAATATAATATTAACAGTTAGTCACAAAGTGGGTGTGTTTCTGAATCCGAGGATTATGGCATAATCAATAGATTTTTTCTCCATTTTTTGTTTTTATTTTGGACTGAAGATGTGATACCATTAACCATAAATGAAGAGATCTTTGTAAATGAATTTAGCTTCTTGTAAACTTATACCTCTTTATATACAGGTATTTATAAATTGATACATTTTTACATTTTGTTCTCCCCATCTCTCTCTCTCTCTCTCTCTCTCTCTCTCTCTTGCTTTCCCTGTCTGTCTGTCTGTATATCTCCTCCTCTTTCCCTTTTTATTTCTCTCCTTTTATCTCTATTACTCTCTACAGGTATGGAAATTTGTCATTTTCATGGTTTATCTTATGGATTCAAACAAGGTTTGTTGTTGTTGTTTGTTTTTTGTTGATTCTGTAGTCCAATGTTAAAATTGAACATAGACGTTCTTCTACCATTTTTATTTTACTCAAATTGTACACTCAAATCTATCATTGCCAAGTTGTTTTTAACCCATTGCCTACTGTAACTGGTTAGCCCCTGTATTAAGCCTACGGCAATGAATGAATTCAGTAGTCAACGGTTAAATTTACCTTCCTAGAATGTCCACACTTTCAAGATGCCCTCATCAAGGTGTCCTCCCACTAATTTTCTTACCTATGGAACACAAAAGTCTTAGAATATTTGGTTTGAACTGTGTATTTGCTTTCATAATCTTTCTTTTCAATCAGTTCTTTCCCCATTTGTGCCTTTTTCAATTTACTATCCAATTTATATAAAGCAGTCCTGATTTATAGCAGTAAAACTTGACTTGGGGGTCATACAAAACAGTTTTATAACTGCAAATAGTTATTTTAAGAGCAAATTGTCATCTATTTCTTGTGCAAACTAATAATTAATAGGCCACAAAAGAGAATGAAACAACTATAGAGAAAATATACAATTGAATAATCTCCTGACTGCACCATAACGATGTCATTTGATAATCCATTAAACATACTTTGATAATATGCCTAGTATTCATGCTCATATTTTGATGCTTCAAATGTGACTTCTTGATACTAGGTTTCTTGTATTGTGTTATAAAAAAACGTAATATAATAAAGGTAGTTTTCACAGCGCACTTGTCCATCACTACCCTTTTCATTTTTTCCTGAAAATAGCGTTGGTTATAATATCCATATCCAGCTTATTGCCCCTCTCCTCCCCCCCCCCCCTCTCTCTCTCTCTCTCTCTCTCTCTTACTCTCTCTCTTTCTCCTCTCTCTCTCTCTCTCTCTCTCTCTCTCTCTCTCTCTCTCTCTCTCTCTCATCTCCCTCTCTGTATGTCTGTCTGTCTCTATTCTCACTTTTTCACTCTCTCTCTTGATCTCGATCTCTCTCTCCCTCATCTCTACTTTCTCTCTCCATCTCTCTCTATTTTCTATGCAGCTTCCTCTTTCGTTTCAAGGTGAAATTTCTCACTTGAATGAATGAATGAATAGCTTACTGAATCAAGTCGCTAGAATATTATGCATTATGGAAAGAATCAGTGCAGGCTTTTCTAGTGCCCTCTTTTCATGTTTCTATCTATATTATGGTGTCTAGACTTTTTCTTAATTTATATTTTTTCGTCAATTTTCACTGATTTATTGAATCATCCCTTATATCCCTACAATTCCAATAGATGAACAGACTGCAATTGAAATCATTTTTTATTTTGTGTGTGTGTATAATTACGTTACTCCCTAACATAACTATTATTTCAATCATGATAACAATTATCTTTCATAGCAATATTTTGAATCACTGCTCTGTCCACAATAGTCTCATCATACATGTAGATTTCAAACATGCAGCTTTAATTCAACCACCGGAAATGTTAACACACTGTGTTTTACCCCATTAACATAACCTTCCACAACGCTACATTGCTTTTAAATTATTGTAGCCTTACTTTCATGAAAGCCGACAAAATTAAAATACCCACCTTACTGTGCTTCATATATACTTACCTTAGTGTAATTGTCCCCTTTTAAAGGCAGTATCCCTCATTTGTAAGTGCTGTATATCTGCATTAAATTTCTTCTGCAGATGACTTCTAGCATCAAAAGAATACTTAAAAAACTCTAGTTCTTAAAACATTCCAGGGAGGAGGTAAGAAACAAAGCTCTAACATAGATTTTTGGGATAATTTTGTTATGTTTAAAGACATTTTCCTGACACTTTAAGAAGCAAATCATCTTCCTTTTCAGTCTAAACTTAAATTATTGATATAAAGTCAATATATCATTAGTTTGAGAAAATTAACTGTCATTTCAAGCTAAAATGGGCTTGTTTCTTTTCAAGACCCCCACCCCCTGATGTTCTGCAAATAAGGGCTACTTCCTTTAATGCCATAGTCTACTGCATATTTGCTGCTCCACCTTCTTTCCTTTGTAGCCTTGCCTATGCATTGATGTAACTGATATTGTTAGGAGAAGAAGAAAAAAACGAGGCGTTGTCATATAGAGCAATATCAACATGCCATTTTAATGTCAGGGTTGTTTTTTTAATTAATTTATTTCATACTGGAGATGTGAATGTTGTGTGGGAGTATATGTAATGCAGGAAAAAAGCCATTGCTTGCTGTGATAGTATGCTAGGAAGTAGTTCGGCAAGGTTTTGTAATCATCTGCCTTTGGGTTCTCATTAAGGTGTTGGGTGATTAGTGGGTTGGGTTGGTCTTTTTTATTCCATTCTCCATCACACTCTGTCTGTAGCCAACTGCAATCAATGTTTGTAAATTTAAAAGAAAAAAGTTAAGAATTGTTGCTACTCTTGGAAATCATTTTGAATCAAAATAAACTCAATTTTTGCATCAAAAGGGATTGTGTGCACCACAAGATTGTAAAATGGTGTTTAGACTTAATAGAATTATAGATATCACAGAAATATGCAAATAGTTTGATTTCATATGAGTAAAATACTACAGGCTCTGAGAATAAATCACTGCAAGCTAGGTGTGTCATGCATGCTCAAATGAAACTGTCCTACTAATCAGTGATACCAATCTTCAGGATTTTCGTAATAAATTGAGAAAAGTTCATGGGGCAAAATATGAACATCAGACATTTTTTAATTGATATATCTGGAGGATCTGACAAAAGAAATCATTTAAAGTGCTTTAAAAATTGGGTTTTGAATACTGTTGTTGTTCACTATGCTTACTTTACACAAATTTGTTCAATATTTGAATGTGAGTTCAGGATTTTAAAGACTTCCTTGTTGCGTCTCTGTACTGATATAGTCATTTTAAAACACATATTCATTACTACAGCAACATGGCTTAGACAACTAGTTTTTGTTTTTGTGAGCTAGTTGCCCAATGGCAAATTCAGGGTGCTTTGGCACATATCAATGTTACACTTTACTTTGCTGAAGCTGGAGTACCATACTCTGTCCAAAACTCTTTAAAAAATAGATATATATAAAATATATATATATATATATATCCCTAGTAAGTTTTTATTTCTTGTCAGTAATTTGATTTAAAAATCTGTTTAACTTTTTAAAAGCACAAGCTCATTTCCAAACACAAATTGCTGTTTGGAAGTCCTGGTCTTTTACTTATTCTTTATTTTTTATTTGTACTTTATTTTTATTTGTATGTAACTAAATAAATTGAATTGAATTGAAGTGCATAGAGAGGTTATATCATAATATAACATGCACTTGCACCATACAAGTACAGAATATTATTGCTGTTATATATTATTTGCATGACATAATTTAAGATATTCCCTTTAAAAATGTCATCATTGAATTCCTCCAAGAGCAGCTAGACCTCACTTCAGATGAACTTGGAGTCCGTCGGGAGATGGATACTAGCAATATACTTATATTCAACACGTCATTACGGTTTTTCCATTATTCTGCAAGGCTTGAAAGGATATCTTTCTGCATCTCTTGCCAATTTCCTCCCCGCACGCTCGCGAGCATGATCCATATTTGATTAGGCATTGTCACAGAGCAAGAAAGCCCCTTGGTAAACACACCTCATGTCAAGAAAGAAAATGAAGTCAAATTAAAGATTCTGTGAGCACTTGATAATTATTGCTGATAACATCTGCACTTTCATGTGAATCGGGAGTCTTTAAGATAATGTGTTCACACGCTGACTCTAAAGTTACATTTGATTTGTTGGAATGTGTGTCATATAATTGGTTAAAGGTTTGTGATGGAATTGGATGAATTTTTTTTTGTATGTGCTAGTGAAATCATGCAGGTTGATTTCAGATTTCAATTGCTTCTTAGTGTAACTATGATTGCAAGTCTAATATGAAATATTCATTTAACAATGATATACATTATGACATTTTCATAATTGTTTTTTTGTTATGTGCTAGTGAAATCATGCAGATTGATTTCAGATTTCAACTGCTTCTAAGTTAAACTATGATTGCAAGTCAAATTATGATACATTAGTTCAACATTGATATACAAATTACATTTTTTATAAATTGATAATGATAAATTGAAATTGTTGTTCACAGTAGGTAGAGGAGATGAGGTATAGACCTAATAGAGAGGTGAGAGTGAATGGCAGAGAGAGAGAGGGGGGGGGGGGAGGGAGAGGGAGAGAGAGAGAGTGGGGGGAGATTAAGCAATGCAAATATAGGAAAAAGTATAAAAATTGATATATATATATATATATATAAACAATGAAAATAGAAGAGAGAGAGAGAGAGACATTAAACAATGCAAATATAGGAATAAGTAAATGGATATATATTTGATGAAAAAAGAAGAGAGAGAGAGAGAATGATGGTCATGATGAGAGAAGAAAAGAGAGAACAGAAATGTGAAGTAATAAAAAGGGAACATGATTTGTAGATATGAGAATCAGAAAGGGGGTATTTAGAATTAGGAGAAAATGTGGAGAAAACATAAGAGAAACAGAAAAAGAGAGAGTAGTAGAAAGAAAGAAAGAAAAAAGGATAGAAAGATAAAAAGATGAAATCAAGCAGTGAACTTAAAGGAATAGTGGAAAATAAGGTAACTGAAAGCGTTTCAGCTCTGAAAGCTCATTTAGTATCTTCAATAAGAAAAATACAAAGATATGTGTCTAAGAAATGGATGTGAATAAATCTCTTTAATATGTTAAATTATCAAATAAAAATTACAAATTACAAAAAGAAGTCTCTTGTACTGGAGGGGATTGGAAGAAGAAAAGGGAATTAGAAATGAATGTAGATTTAGACGAGGCAATCATAGGCAAATACTGAGTAAAATTAAGATGGATGTGTTTGCTTTGGGGTACATCTTTAACACTTGCATGATTATATCACTTAATCCCACTTGAAAATGTGAACAGAGTGGGTGGAAACCATAGTGCAGGAAATTTGACGGCTTTGAAGAAAGTAGGAGGGCAGTATGAAAGACTTGTAACAAAAAAGAAAGATGTTGACAATAGATGCACAAGTTGCCGTGACTCCCTGATTACCATGGTAACCAGTGGCTTTGTGAATTTGCAGTGTTTGCATAATCACTGTGCGTTTGTGCAGAAGTATAGGTTCACTTATTCATGCCGTTGGAGCATGCTTCATCTTCATTTCGATGTGATCTTCCTTTTAGTTGTATATCACCTGTAAGAGCTCAAGATACACTCTCAAATTTCTCACACAAATACAAGTATTGTGCTTGTATTTGTGGCCATATTCTAATTGATTCTGAAATGCATACCATCATTTAAAGGTTCATTTGATGTATTTGAAGCAAAATCCTGAGCATTTTTAAGCGGATCAACCTATGCTCTACTTAGCTGTTTCTATACCAGAACAATTATGGCTTCTTTTTATGCTAATGAGACTAATTCATTCAAAGTGTTGTCATCAGGTGGTAATTCAACAATAACAGATAGAGTTCAGATAGAAAGGTTGGTCAAAGCTGTATCTTATGCAACCGTTGGTCTAATTGCCATCATAGGCAATTTCCTTGTAATATTCATGGTTGTACTCTCTCGAAAACTGCACACCATCACGAACATCTTCGTGGTGAACCTCAGCCTAGCTGACCTTGTGATAGGTGTAGCATTTCCTCTGGAGAGCTTGTGGCTTCTGCACCTTGACGTGGACCTGCCAAAATGGACCTGTACCTCGGTCGGATCCATCATCATGATCGCGGTCGGATGCAGCGTGTCAACGCTTTTCTTTGTCGCCATGAATCGTTACGTTCTCATCACGAGGTCCCGGGCTGCGTACCAGAGGATCTTCACCCCATGTAACATTTTTCTGATGATTGCGTCGACTTGGCTGAACCTGACCGGATTTCTGATCATCCCGCAAGTGGTTGGGTACGGCAGCCTGGGGTATGACTTGAATCTTGAGCTTTGCATCTGGGATCCAACTCATCAATATGACATGTATTATAAAGGAGGAGCTCTAGCGCTCTTAACACTCCCTCTCTTGCTGTCAAGTATATGCTACGTCCTGATATTCAAATACATACGCAACCACTTCAAGAACATGGCATCTCATCGGCAGAGTGCACCAATTGCAACGAACAGGCGCATGGACATCATCATCACCAAGAACCTTTTGCTTGTCATCTGTGCCTTTTATATCTGCATCCTGCCTTTTGTGATTGCCTTCTGCTCCACAGGCTTCAGTTCTTCTCCGGACACCTATGGCTACGTGGCATCCTACCTGGGTATTCTCCTGGGTATCAACAGCTGTCTGAATCCTCTCTTCTACTGTCTCAAGCACCCGCACTTCAGAGAGGTCTTTGCCTGCGTCATACGCTGTGACCTGTCAAGGGTACCACTACCATCAAGAATCCTACAGAGGGCCCTACCTCAGCCTGACAGACGGAGTGTCCTTGCAGACCTGTCTTCGCTAAACACCAACACCATTAATTGAAGTCTCTGGAAGACTCACCTGGGGGGTGTTTCACAAAACTTGTCATCAGTGACAAATGACAGTTTTTGTTACAAGCTACTGAAATCCATGCTTCTGATTGCTTATCAGCAGATTTGTCACTGATTTTTGTCATTTGTCATTGAAAAGAAGCTTTGAGAAACAGGTCCCTGGTAACACCATCTCATTTTCCACTTTGACTGCCATCTTCATCTATGTTAGTGCGTAGGAGCAGTACCACTTGGATTGTAACCGAGTTTACACTAATATTTTAGCTTAATCTTTTGATACATGGATTAGTGTAAAGTTTCCATAGATTTTTATAGCAATTGTAGTTTCAGGTTGGGAAACTCAAGCATTCCACACAACATTTGTAAAAGAATAACTCAGATAAGTATGCATACATTTTGTTTTTTCTGCTGGCACATACAACATTTTGTGATTTAATGATTTTTCAGCTGTTAAGCTATTGCATTTTCTTTATCATGTTTACTGTGGTATAGTAATTTAAAGGCAAGACACAAAAAGAGGCATTTCGTCTATGATACATTATGGGCAACATAATTTTACACAATCTCCTGCAATACTGTCTGTTCCATTATAACACTTTAGGAGAAGAAGAATTGTAATAATTAACTAGAAACACAACAAATGGAATTTCTGTGTGTATTACATTAGATACATCAAGACCAATTGCCAAAACAAACTTCCCTATATCCAATAGCAATTAAAATGTTTACTTTTCAGAAAATTGGAAAGAGTAAGAGAGTTTTTAAACTTTAAATTTCAAACATTTTAATTGCTATTGGATATAGGGAAGTTTGTTTTGGCAATTGGTCTTGATGTATCTAATGTAATACACACAGAAATTCCATTTGTCGTAAACTATTTTATTATTACAATTATTCTTCTTCTAAAGTGTTATAATGGAACAGACAGTATTGCAGGAAATTGTGTAAACTTATGTTGCCCATAATGTATCATAGACAAAAATGCCTCTTTTTGTGTCTGGGCTTCAAATGAATATGCCAACGTAAACATTCCATTTGGCTCCAACATTAGAACCAAGCTTAAAGGTAAAGACCAGTAATGGTCATGCGATTGCATTGTGAAAGAAACGTTGTGGAATCGATCAGAAAAGGTTGATCATCTAGCATCTAGCATCTGCAAGGTTCTGGAATCATCAACATGATAAGAAATTTGGCCCATTCTTCGTAAAGTTAGAAGCACTATACACAGAAAGATGTATATGGGACTACCCAAATATATGAATTAGTAGGCAGTTTCCCCGGCAAATTTGTTATCATCATGTATTAGTCAAAACATATTCTTTCACATGATTGGTAATGAGAGCTTCCATTTCATTTTTTGAAATTGGGGCGTTTCCAATACTGGTCTTTACCTTTAAGCCTCGGTCACAAATGCCATTATGAACTGCTACGAACGCCGTAGGAACGATTTTCAGACAATGGAAATTTGGAAAGACAATGGAAACTGGGAGATTCGTAAGAACGCATCGTTCGTACTAACCTTTGTGACCGTAGCATTATGTGAACAAGCTTAAACTGTTTTCTGTCAGTAATGACAATGGATAAAGAATAAAGATGTCTTAAGACAGTCAGCAACTCCATCTGATTAGTAGCCAAGGCAACTAAGCTGTCTGCGAATTGAAATCTCTAGTTTTCCATCAAATGTATTATTCAAACGAGCTAATTTTGTTTCATTCCAAGCAAGTTATATTTAGATCTGATATTACCATCAAGAAATCGATTGTGTTGGATGTCAAAGACTTTATTCTGGTGACCTCATTTTCAATGACATTTCCATGGAGATGAAACATGCTACTACTTGAGTTAATATGATAATCAGAGTTATTGTAGAAGCGATATCTAGGCAAAGTCTTCATCTACTTTCCTGATTGCTTTTGGAATATAATATCCAATATTTACATCTTACCTGTTCCACTGTTCATTTCTTTCGGCTATGAGATGTAATCCATCTACAGAATAGGTTTACTGTCGTCCTGTTTCAAACTATAGGCCAAGCAATTGGGAGGATTCCAAAAGATTTTGTTGTGCTTTAAAGGTTGAGTTTAAAACAACATAAACTTTAACTTTGCCTTTGTCATCCCTCTTTTTCTCTACCTCCTTCAAAATCACCTTGACTAATTCTTATCATACATGTATTTTCTCATCCGGTAATTAACTCACAGACTCTCCCTTCCCCCTTTTTTCTCTACCTCCCCTTCTCTCTACCTCCCCTTCTCTCTCTGTCTCTCTCTGTCTCCCCTCTCTCTCCCTCGCTCTCTCCCCTCTCTCTCTCCCCCCTCTCTCTCCCCCCTCTCTCTCTCCCCCTTTCTCTCTCCCCCTTTCTCTCTCTCCCTCTCTCTCTCTCGACCCTCCCTCGACCCTCCCTCTCCCTCTCTTTCTCTCTACCTATCTAAATCTATCACTTTCTTCATCATCTGTTTTCTCTTTCTGTGATGTTTTCATCTCTCTTTTTCTTTACCCATCACCTTGTCTCATTCTTACTGTACAGTGCGTCCCAGAAAAAACGAAACCGAGAAGTATCGATGTTCTATCATAACTTAATCACAACTATAATTAATGAATGATACATATTTGGAAAGCTTAGAGTCTCCTCTTTCATGTGATGCTACTCAGATGATTCATATTTTACGCATGAGTGATTAAAAGCAATTTGAAGAGAGGAAACCAAAAAGACATTTGGCGGGCGGTATCTAAATTTCGAAGAAAAATTCACATTTCTAGAAAGTTGAGTTTCTGCCCTTTTATATGACACCTCAATCAGGAAAAATGAGCGAGGAATGACAAAGTTCTGTTTGTTTAAAGTAGTGCTTGCATTTCCATAATTTTATTAAACGAATTCGTTTTCACTGGCTGCCTGCCGTATCAATAAACGAAATTAACAAAAGACTTAACTCCGTTTCGTTGACAATCAGCCGTAGACGAGAGTCTTCATGCATGGCTGATTGTCAACGAAACGGAGTTAAGTCTTTTGTCAAATCTGCTTTTTGCTACGGCAGGCACCCAGTGAAAACGAATTCGTTTGTTAAAATTATGAAAATGTAAGGGCTACTTTAAACAAACATAACTTTGTTATTCCTCGCTCATTTTTCCTGATTGAGGTGTCATATGAAAGGGCAGAAACTCAACTTTCTAGAAATGTGAATTTTTCTTCGAAATTCAGATACCGCCCGCCAAATGTCTTTTTGGTTTCCTTCCTTCAAATTGCTTTTAATCACTCATGCGTAAAATATGCATCATCTGAGTAGCATCAACTGAAAGAGGAGACTCTAAGCTTTCCAAATATGTATCATTCATTAATTATGGTTGTGATTAAGTTATGATAAAACATTGATACTTCTCGGTTTCGTTTTTTCTGGGACGCACTGTATAATGTACAATGTATAAGTACCGCTCATGTTCTATGATTAAGTTTGTATTTGTGTGAAGCATGCAGTAGACTAAGACTCTTACTTTCTATTTACATGTGCACTGTAATTGCAATTATACAGACAGAAAATAATGCATTCCTTAAATTAACCTGTGAAAGCAGAAAGTGAGGTACAATTACTTAATAATTTATATGAAAACTGAAGCATTCTGAAAGTCAAATATAACTTATAAGAGGGACTCTGCTGTATTGTTACATAATAATTTATCTTAATTCGTAGTTACTGTGTGAAATGTTACAGGTTTTAGAGCTTGTAAACATTTTGGCCGGAATTCACAAAGGAGATTTAAATCTTAAACCCATGAGTTAAACCCAGTTTATACCATTGGTTAACCTTTGTGTTATCATTTTGCGATTCAAAAAGGAGGTTTAGATTTAATCCACGGTTTTACAGCATTATCTGACGTTATATTTTTAGCCTGCTCAGGGGAATGGTTTTAACGTCAGGTTATCATTAAACCTTCTTTGTGAATTTGGGCCATTATTTGCAAATGAATCATAGATGCCTGCATCATTTTTGTTCAGAAACATTTAAAAATTATGATGGCATTGCTGTTTTAAGATGTTTCATTGCATATCATATTCCTACAATTTGCATACATAGTAAGGCAATAAAGTATGAGATTAAGCGGAATAAAACCTCACTTTTATCCCTTTCCCGGCCTACCACTTCTTTACAATTTTCTCATTTAAACCTCAAAGTGGTTTTCATTTTTCACACTGGCTTACAGGCCATAGAAGAATCTTTAATTCATATGCTTTGTACCTGTGTCTGATGAAGTGAACAAATTTAATTAGTTATAGAGAGTAAACAAATGTTATTTTCCTTTTGCAATAATTACAGCAGATTGTGGCCAAAAAACCCACCACTTTTATTTGCCTAATTTCTTCCTTTGTAAAAATGCTTATATGTAACACAATCTCAACTACTTAAAACAATAAACCTAAGGAAATTTAAATTGCCTTGTACGTCATCTATTGCAATGTGGTATTGAAATTGCACCTGAGTTGATATTTTGAAAGAAGTTACCATCATGTATGGGCATACTCATATCTGTGCAGAATGGTTGTAGTGTAGAAAGATCAATCGGTCATCTGGCAAAAGTAATTAACTAAGTAACTAATGACAGTTAAAGGGAAATCTAGAAGTAGCTAATTGTGGTTTTAGTCTTGTAGAATCATATTACATTTTCTAATGGACTAGGTGGCAGGAAGAAATAATTCTTCATATTTAAATTACAAATTTGTGATTATATAACATTTAAAATGTATGTCATAGTATGTATGATGCAAAAACAAATTAAAATGCCAGAAAACTTGACTTTTCAAGACGATGGCAAAGTGCTACAAAATGTCTGTATGAAATATTTAGTGAAAATATTATATCTTCATGAGTATTTACTATGTAGAACCAATGATGCTTATGATTGTATCAAATACAATTAATAAAATACATCAAATGTAGCATGATCTTTTATTTTTTATTCTGGCCTTCTGTATAGTATTTAAGATTTCCAATGAACTGCTCTTTCATGCAATTACAAAACACCTCCTTCAGTGGCAATTGCTCAGTGGTCAATTTCCTACTCCTTATGGATGGCTAACTTCAGTCCTGAACCCATCACTATACCTATTACAATGAAACCTGTTTATAAAGACCACTTAAAGGAGACAAGAGAAGTAGTCTTTATGCACAGGCTCGATCCTTTAGTACAAATTTCAATGAGAAATGATTTTCAAGGAAATTAAAACTGTGGTCTTTATGGACAGGGGGTCTTTCTATACATATGGTGGTTAAAGCATTTTTTACTGCAGTAACCTTAAAGGTGTTACAAAGTTTTGGTAAATTTTGAAAATTGGCAGGATAGTGATTCTTTTCAATTTGTATATATTTGGATGCCCCTATGAATGTATTATAAGCACCAAAAAAATTAGCCTCTAAAACACTTCTGCTTTCAAGAAAAATTGAATATAAAAATTTACCGGTGCTCCCGGTAAATTTTGATAAATTTCAAATAGCGCCTACGGCCATACGATTGTAGCTGCGACCATGAAAATCTCAGAATATGCAGTTGTGATATTTATATTCCAAACAGTAATAGCAAATCGGTCGATTTTAGTCAAATAACATTGTTCTATAGCTAAATTAATATCTTGACCTTGAGAGGGCGCTATACAACATAAAGAGTTTTTTGTTTACAATTTCATCACTTTAGACTCGATTTCAACCGCGACAACGATCACTGAATATTGTAGGATCGCATGCTTCCAATATGTTCATTTGAACCAAATTCATGACCCCATACCAAAACTTTGTATTACCTTTAAAGCTAACCTAAAATCCAGTCATAACCCTAACCCTTACCCTATATTTTTGAAGAAGTAATGCCAGGATGTCATGTGGGAGCACGTACCCTCTTAATTTAGCCTCATCTTTATGAGATGTACTAAACAGTATCTGAACGATGAGCGATCAGACCTAATAGATCTCATTAAGCTAGTGATAGAAGCAGGGTGTTGGGAACCCAGCATTCTCTCTCTCTCTCTCTCTCTCTCTCTCTCTCTCTCTCTCTCTCCCTCTCCCTCTCCCCCTCTCTCTCTCTCTCTCTCTCTCTCTCTCTCTCTCTCTCTTCCACACCTTCATTACGGAGCAAACCACTGGAATCTAAAGACATTTCAACACTTGGAATTGTTCAACTGGGCAATGATTTCCTGTTTTCTTTACTCGATTTGCAGCTTCCGTCAGTAACTTCCTCCGTTTGATAGGTACTGTCAGTGAAGCGAAGAGGACTTGGTGGCATTTTTAAAGATCTTGGAGCATTACCTTGATGCTCAATGCAGGGTTAAAGTAGATTAAGCTGTATTAATAGCTGTTTTTCAATGATCTACAAATGGGCAATACAATTTTTTTTAAATCTTAGATACAAATTAAATAAAAAGTATTTTACAATGCCAGAAAATATTTAAAAGTAATTAAAAACTAATATGTTTTGGAAAGATTTTGAACTGCTTTCGGACTCTTCTTCTATTTTATGACAATAAACATTACTTATATTAATCATTATTAATATGCATAGAAAAGATAGTATCAAGTATTACACAAGTGTACATGTATGTATAATTATGGTAATTATTATTATGGAAAAGGATTTGATATGCCTAAACAAGTTATCAAAACACATATAACAAGACGATTCCTCATTCAAGTATATAGTAATTTCATAATAATATTGCACCATGAATTCAAGAGAGCATCTTTCTGGATGTTTACATGTGAGGAGAACATTTCAGCTGTCTATTTTTGCAGGCTATAACATCACAAGATAATACCTAGTATATTCTCCAATGATATGACAATGCTGTAGGCATTATTGAATCCGGATGTTCCTGCTCACTAGGAAAAAAAGTACCCCATTGGCAGGAGAATTCTAACACCCCGTGATTTTGAATACCATTTGATTTCCACAGTTACCCAACATTTTTTCTTCCTCAAATGCAATCAACCCCTGTATGTTGTAAATGGAAAGAACTTGAATGTCCCTTTTATTTCCAAAGAAATGTATTTATGTGTTGTAACTCTTTCTATAAATGGTCTCTGGTGCATTAGGGAGTATGCTGCCCTCATTGTTTTGACAAGAGAATACATTTTCCATGTTCTATAAAGAAGTTAAACCAAGGGATGTAGATGAAGGAGATCCAACACCTCCATAGAATATCAGATCATTTAGGCCAATTGATGTATTTATGACATAAACAGAATCAATGTTTTTCTCTTGTTCAGTTTTGCTAAGGAACCTGAACAATTCCTAATAGCATCAAAGGTATAGATTAATATATCCAACACCATTTCATTCTCTCTATCTAACAAGGGGGCGGGGATGTTGTTGAGCAAAGAATCAGCCATATTAGATCCAACACAACAACGAACCTTGTGGCCCGAATTCACAAAGGAGGTTTGTCGACAAACCTTGGTTTTTGTACGTCATATGGCGCGTTTTGTACGTCAAAAGGAGGTTTGGCGAAACAAAAGGAGGTTTGAGCTCAAACCTTGGTCTGAGCTCAAACCTTGCTTTGTGAATTCGGGCCAATATGTTCAGGTTTCCTTAGAAAAAATGTATCTTCACTGCCTTGAAAGGGAGCCCTAGCTCCCCTTCCTCATCTTTCTTCATTTATAGAGATGATAGTCTCTTGGTATTCATTTCATACGCCAATATCTGGGAGCAAGGTTATCTCATGATTCTCATCTTAGCCCAACATTTCCCTCGAGTAACCATCCTAATCTGATGATAGAAATTCACTTCAAAGGTGTCGAAGAGTGTTGTCATTAGGCTACCAATTCACAGCTTAGCCCGATCTCCCTTTGGCCCAATTATCAGACCCAGCTCATATTATTTTTGTTATTGTATCATGAATACATATTTACATTGCTTGCATTTCCCTCCCTCGATCAAGAGCCGATGAGAGAGGATGATTTTGCAGAAATGGACAGACCTGTATCACGTTGCGATCAGTGTCTGTTGACACCAGCTGAGAATTGGAGCAGACAAGGCCCAAGATCAACTTCCTGTTGCTCAAATTAGATTAATGTTAGGCTTCGCTACGCAGGTTCACCTTTCGTCTTGAACTTGGGTCAATTTTTTTCTTTTTGTTGTATTTGTGTATAATGTTGGGTGTGTAGGTAAAGGGGGGGGGGTAGAGATAGAGAAAAGGAGAGAGATATATATAGAGGGAAGAGAGAGAGAGAGGGGGAAGAGGGATGGGGAGGTAAAGAGAGAGAGAGAGAGAGAGAGAGAGAGGGGAGGGAGGGGAGAGATGAGGGTGTGCAGTGAGCTAGATGAGATCATAAGAGAGACAGGAGGAAAGAGAAAGATGGAAAGAGAATGATGGGAAGAGAAGAGAGGAAAAAAGAAGAAGGGAGAAAGAGATAGAGAGAGGAGGAGATAAAGAAGACGGGAAGGGGTAGGTGGATTTACACTTGCCCACTGGGTTTACGGAGGATGAGATAACTGGGGCAAGGGGTTGGGCCCTACGTCATGAGATTTCTTGTGAGGGTTGTCACACCAGTATTCCCTGAAACAGGAAAGGTGAGATTCAGACGGTTACCTGGAGGGGACAAGATAGGAATGGGAGTGGAGAGGGGTAAATACCAGATGGAGAGATGAGTCTGGAGAGAGGTAGAAAATTGTGTGGAGATGAAAGAGATAGATAGTTTAGATACCCTATGAGGAGTAAAACATAGGTTGAGTGATGACTGGAGAGGGGTAGACAAGTGTATGGAGTTAAAAAAGAAAGAGACAGATACCCTTATAGGAATGAGGAGAAGTAGAACCCAGATGGGTAGTAAAGGGGAATAAATACAGTTGTACTAGATTGGGAGGGATAAGGTTTAGACATAATTTTTTGGGGGAGAGAGCGCGGTTGTGAATAGATGTGCGGTAATTCAACATCAAATTGTACTTAACAAGTTAATGTGGATGTGATTCCCTCCAATCCTCTCTGTCTCTCTCCCTCTCTCTCTCTCTCTCTCTCCCTCTCTGTCTCTCTCCCTCTCTCTCTCTCTCTCTCTCTCTCTCTCTCTCTCTCTCTCCTTCTCTGTCTCTGCCTCTCTTTCACTAACTCAATTGCTTTCTTTCTTTTCTCTTAGCTTACTTTCCTCACAATACCCCATTTAATGTTTCTCTTCCTGTATCTCTCATGGTATCTCTCATTTCTTCTCTATTATACCTTTGTGTTTCTTTAATTCCTCATATCTTTTCCATCCCTTTCTGTCCTTTACTTCAATTCTCTTCTTCTTTCTCTTCTTCATTCTCTTTCACCCTTATTATTTCACCCTTGCACTCCTACCCTGACAGGTTTTAGCTTTGCCATGATATTCAATGATACTCTCAATCGGTTTTGGAATAGCTCCCTCTCATGTTGATATGAAGTCAATTTGTGTAATTGTTGAGTTCACTACTCTCTATCCAGACTTGCACCGAACTTGACTCAAATTAATTTCTTACTTCTTTTTTGAAATCCACTTTTATCCTTGTTGAGATGTAGCCTTAGTAGTTCATTCATCAAAGTATTACTCTCACCACACTCAAAAAGAAACATGCATGACAAGTGCCAGTTCTTTTATTTTCTTCTTTTGTCTATTTTGAGAGAAATGTTAAACAATAGTTCTTTTTTTAATTGTGTAATCTTCATGTAGAAAGTGATCTGTGAGCCGTTTGAATTATTTGAAAAAAATACAGGCTTCACAGCAACAATATTTACTCTTTTGAGTTATACATCCTATACAATATTACAATTAAAGGCTGTTTAAATCACATAGAAAATCGTAACTAGGGTACGTTCTAGAGACGCGCTTTGGAAACAGATAAGAGCAACCAACGCTTAATCAAAGTTACAGTGGATGGTATCACATTGCCAAATTTGCCATACAGTAATAAGTGTAATATTTTACAACCAACACTCCACCAAGAAAACAGTGATCATGATAGTTTGAGTGTGAATGGGCTTTAAAAAATGTAGTTCATCACTTGAGTTCAATTTTGAAGTGTACAATATATCTAGCATTTTTATACTGAATCTTTTTTAATGGAAAACACATTTGAAAGTTTCATGAAGTGATTATCATATGACAAAGGGATTTTGCCTATTTTTTAGAACCTAGACTCTTTCTATGTTCCGTTTTGGCAATCCTGCAAAAAAGACACAAATTTGCTGTTATTATTTTGTAGTTGTCTTTTGTATTTTCCAGAAACAATTATTCACAGGATGTTTGTTCTCTCTGCATAGATGTAGATGTATGTTACCTGTAACAACTTTGCATCATGTCATTTTGATATAAAAATCACACTTTCCATTCATGTCAATATATTAAAATGCAAAAATAGGATATAGAGCCAAACTTCGTCCATGACAAGAGTCTAACTATGGTCCATCCACTGCATGATTGGATAAGGAAACTCTTCTTCTTGTTGGGGATTGTTTCAGTATCTTCTTGAGAGCAGCAGAGGGCAAGGGAATGGCAGAATATCTACAGTACACCATGCAGCGGAACACGACTCTGAAGTGCGGATGTTTGGCAGCGTAGAGGATTGGATTGATGGCAGACGGGAGGAGAAAAAGCATGGCAATGTAGATCCCTGCAACGCGTTTGGTCGGGACTAAAAGAATACAGGTGTACGGAAGAACACAGGCAAAGAAGACCGCCATGACCCAGCCCAGATTCTTAGTGATTTGGATCTGTCGCTTGTTGATTCTTGCTGTACCTCTCTGGGTGATGTTGCCAGGATGATGTCCATTGCCTGGGCGGTTGACACTGGGGGTGTTCATCTGCAGTGTGGCATAGGACTTCTTGATGTGCTTGCGGATGAAGTGATAGATGGCAGAGTAGCTGAAGATGATGAACACGGTCGATACGATGAATGCTATGGCACCCATTGCCTGCATGACGATGGCTGAATTACGTTTGGTGTCCCACAAGCAGACCTTGAACTTCTTGCTGTACCCCAAGCACCCTATGCCTGGAATCAACTGTGGCACCACCAGGCATAGAATTGGAAAGAGCCACGTGCCTGCGATCATCACCCCGACCTTACAATGTGTGTAGATTCTGGAGTACACTTCCTTTGGTCTGACAATAAGGACATAGCGGTTGACTCCTATCAGAGCCAGCGTGATGACACTTCCTGACTGCGTAACTATCGCCATGGCTGCGATGATGGTACATATGGCAGGAGGGAGTGGCCACTCGTCGGTAGCCGTGATTCCGACGGCCTGGAAGGGTAATCCGAAGCAAGTCAAGAAATCAAACACGCTCAAGTTGACCACAAAAACGTTGGTGAACGTGTGAAGTTTCCTTGAAAGCGCTACGGCGACAAACACAAATATATTACCCAGCATTCCAATGATGGCTATGATGATGTAGAGCACAGAGATAATGGTGATGTGCTTCTCATTGCCTTCAAAGACAGATACGACTCCCGCTGTCACGACAGTGTTTGCAGGAAATGTAGAGTTTTCAATGTCCAGTGATGCCATCGTTATGTTAGGTGTCATCCTTCTGAGAGAGTCACTGGAGAAAATCTTGCCTCTAGACAAAGGGTGATAAAAAGGGAAGAGTAATTCATTATTCTGTTGGAAGTATGACAAGTTGGTTAATAATTGAATACACCAACATAATATAGAAAATGACAAAGACTAACTAACCCTTGACCTTTGAAGTTTCTCACTCCCCTTGGCATAATTTTAAAATCCAACAGGCTCATTCTTGTCAATGGCTTAACTACTACATAGTTTCTGTGATGTATCTATTTAATCTGCAAAATGAGGCTGAAATTGTATAGGTTTTCATTATGGCTATTAAGTTGGTAGGAATAGTGAAAGTGTGATTTATCTATTGATTCAAACAAGAAATCCAGAAATCATATCTGAGGCAGGTATCAATTATGGCAATAACACCTACAGGTATTTCCGTTCGATTGGTATATCATTCACCCATTTCAATTTGATTAGTGTGAGTATTTAAATATTGGAGGATCTACTAGTTCATTAAAAGCTTTGAAACAGGTAAAAATGAAATAAAGATAATTTAATTTTCATTAGTTGAAGCATCGAAATGTACTGGAACATTATGTTGTTATTGTTGTCATGCCTGATTTGATGTACAGTAGTTCAAGCCGGGAAGTTCTAGCTGTCTATTGAAACGTAATTCATCACTGAATTTCTTTTCAATCATCGTGTCTTATTTGATTAAGGCCCAAGCCAATGACTTTCAGTGCTCCACCGTGTAAGAAAGAGGTCAATATGCCTATCTCCATTGTCGGTTCATAGCTAAGCTGGCCTGTGATGCGCTATTTGCTGTCAACATTTGTTGTAATTATATTTCAATTAAATACGGCCTCACAACTGATGGGGTTGCATGAACGGAAATTGCCATGTGTTTGATAGTTAAATCTATAGAGCTCTACCTCAATCAAGCTATTATGCATTTAAATATCAACCACTTTAGAATATCTACGGTATGTCACAAGTTAAGTCCCCCAAAATAGAATGGTATTGTGTTAGCTTCTCTTTTTTTTAATGGAAATCATTTTTTCATTTACATTTTGTTCTCCATAGAATATGTATAATTATGATTCTGATGAAATGAAATAATAGAAATGATGATTAGCTGCAAAGGAACCAAATATATCACTCAAACACAGTATTCAGGTAGCATTATCACTTTCAAGGCCAGATTTACTTCAAACTTAATTTTGACCTATTTCATACATCCGGGTGGACTGGAAGTGGACTGAGCTTGAGCCAAATCAAATATAGCATGGCAATCGATATTGCAACAAGTTATCAACAACATTTCACGCTTATATCATTGACCCATTTCATACACCATACAACAACTAAAAGCTCCTGATTCATAAACATTTCTCCAAAAAGTTTCACTTTGTGGTCTTGAACTTCCAAAATCAAAAAAATTGTCCAGTTCTATGATCTTTTAGATTTTTTTTTTTTTTTTTTTTTTTTTTGGTGGGGGGTACAAATCATTTTTTTCTAAATGGGTTTTAAATGATATGTGTTTTATATTTTTGTCTACACCTTTAACCTTGCTAGCATTGTTTCCTGCTTTATGTCTATTTTTAGAGATGCAATGTTTTCATTAATAGGATGGCCGTGATTCGAAAAGTACAATAACCTGCATAGTCAGTCAATTATATACAATATGGATGTTATGAGACGATAATTGAAACTGATAATTAGAATTGAAATGAATCATTGTAGAACTATGACCTTGGTATTTCGGTAGGCTTTAGTACATTATCTGTTTGTAGCCAGAAGGTGTTATCTCTTTTATAGGCTGTAACACAGTTAGAATAGGATTCTTTATTGTATTTTCAGAGCCAGAAAGGCATTAACTCTGAATCAAAGTATATGAGTTAATGCCCTTCTTGCTCCGAAAAAAACACACATTGGAGTGAAATAAGCTTTTTAACATCAGTAGCCCTCTCCTTATTAGTCTGTTGTAGAAAACTCAATTTCACCTTTTCTCATCATCTTTTTCCCTCTATGTTAACCATGTGATAATCATTACAAAAAAATGTACTGTTGAATACCACAGCATTCTGCATGCATATAAACAGGTCAATGGGGCAATATTGTGGTATCATTGTGGAGATGCACGCATTGCTATACAAAATTATTGCCAGTGAATATTGGCAGCACTGTGGTATTTATAACCACTTCATTTTAATATTCATTGTCTAAAATTTAAGTGAACTTATTAAACAATTCAGTCAAGAGAAAATTATAAGGAGGATAACACTCCCCTCCCATCTCCCTCCCCCCTCCCTCCTTTCCCTAATGATCTTTTTCTATCCATATTATATCGATTTCCCACTTGACAAGGTTATTTATATTCATACAATAATTGGTTGGTAAAAATAAACTTTTCCAATCATGTGAGATTGTGAGCATTCAAAAGAACACAACAGGGATAACGGCAACTGTCATGTGCAATTATGATGTTATGAATGATCTAGCTTTGGTGTTTATTAGGAATGGTAATGAAACATTTGGAAACATTTTTAATAGTATAGGCTTATAGTTTAAGACATTGACATACATTAAATGTTTTAAAGAATATAAAATACTGACTAAATCCAAAGATAAAATACTTGCCAATATTTTGCACATTTGCCGTTTATCATTACATGTGTGATCAAATGAGATTTGAAAAATGCAATAAAATTTACACAATTCTTTTCTTTCTTTCTTTTTTTTATACTGAATTTTCTCCTATATTAAAAAGAAGATAATGAACATGTAGCAAATTAACAAGGGTGAACTTCCTCTTTTCAATTTTATAATGCAGTGCTTTTGTAAACATTGAGAAATATACAATGGTTTAGAAGATTTCAAATTTCAAAAGAATTTAGGAAAGTAAGCTATGGAATATCAGACTCTTCTGGAATTGTAATTTAGGCTGGAGATCAAAGAAGGTGATGATGATGATCCAAAATACTTGTACGGCGCCATTCATTATCTGTCTCAACCATTCAAAAGGCGCCCGGTAATTGCTTTGATTATGAAGTCTATTAGTCCCACTTCATTGCTTCTTAATTAGTAATATATCCCTGGCCTCTTCACCCAAGGAGAAGTATGACTTGAATTATGCTCTTTGGTTTGTTTTGAAATGTTTGTCCTTGCTGAGATGTAGAACATGAGATTGTTTTTTCACCCCTCTCTCTCCATGTACATGTCATGCTTGTATAATTAACACAGAAGTCACACATAGCACATAATCACACTTATTATTCACAAATCATGCACTGTAATTAGCCTTGTTCGCAAGATGATCTCGCCTCTCCTAGGTGGATGCTGCATGAATACCGGAAGGCTTGGAGGATAGCCATTATTTTAAAGGAAATAAAACATCCGACACCGCAACATAGAAAAAGTGGAGTTGAACGATCGATGATGATAACACATGACACGATACACCACATCAATATAACCTGTGATCTGCATGTTTAAAGATGTTTTTTTGCAGCTTGTTTTTAAAGGTGGTTGCATGTAGAATCATGTGTGAATAGGGATATATTAACCAATTTGTGTCACAATTAGAATCTCACTATTGTAAGCAGTGATTATTTTTGCTTCATACCGGTACACAAAAAGGTGAGATTCTTGTCATCTTATTGGAAGGAATCATCCACAATTTTAAAATTTTCAGTAAAACCCTCCTCAAAGCTTAATTGTTTAAACAGCATTTTCACTAAGCTACAGTAATTGGGCAGTTACAGAACTTGTCTTTCCTGGTATATTTTTTTCTAAGCGCATAGAGACACTGTTATTATTATTATTATTATTATCATCTTTGTTGTTTTATTATTACTATTATCATTATTATTATTATTATAATGTTATTATCATTATCATTATTATTATTACGGTATCATTATCATCATAAATAGTGGTACTAGTAGTAGTAGTAGCAGTGATATTTGTTATCATTATTAATAGTAGTAGTAGTATTATCATTGTCATAATCATTATCATCATCATCATCATCATCATCATCATCATCGTCTTCATCATCTTCATCATCATTATTATTATCATTATTATGGTTGATACAGTGAGGTTTAAACAAAAAATCTCACTTAATGCTCCATGTGTGAACAGCACTATCGGGCTTGTTGACCCCTTACTGACTGGTGACCTGTTTCTGATACTTGGTTTCATTATTAGCTTTCAAGTCCATAATCAGTTTTGGGAAAAGCATCAGTCTTCATTTTTTTATGGCTGCATGCACGCTTAATCATTACTAAGAAACTGTATTTGGCTCAATAAGTTCATTAGATTTTGCAATACTTACTGCACAGTGACAATTCTTGAGGGTGCCATTTGGATAGCTATTATTCAGTATTTTCACCGCTTTTAAATTCCAAAAGTTGTCTATTTGAAAAATATTATTTAACATATTCATGTGAAAATAAAAAATCTTGAAATTATATGTAAATTTATCTTGGGGCCGGTACTTGAAAAACTATGTTTGATGGACAAACTGATTCTTGTTTAACAAGTAAAGATATTTGGCTCACGATGTGCTGCTGTGTATTTTACTTCCATTTTGACAAATCGGTGTAAAGTAAAAAGGCTTTCTTCTTAATTAGATAAATATTGCATTCTGTTGGGTTTTCTTGTTACTAAGGTAATATTGTGATCCATTAACATGCAGATAAATTTGCATCATCATACCCCAGGTCGTGCTTGAATGCCCCTTTGGAATATTTATAAAAAGGTAACAAGTGCACCAGAAGGCAGTTTATGGAAGTGTGCTTGAAATCCCTATGATGCCCAAGTGTTTTATGATACCCAATCTGCCTCTCCTCTTTGTTTAATACTTGCTAGTCCATTAGTAATTTAAAAGGAGACAATTAATTGGACAAAGTAGATTTTTTTTTGGGGGGGGAGAGAGAGAGAGAGAGAGAGAGAAATGGGGCATGCATTTTTGCATTTGATTCAAGCAATATTCACACTCGTTTTTTAAAGGGAAACAGAGAATTTGTCTTACTTTTGTAATTTCTATTGTGGATCATATTTAGCAGCTCTAAACATAGATGTAAACATATTGGCTCGAATTCACAAAGGAGGTTTGTCGACAAACCTAGGTTTATCGACAAACCTAGGTTTATGTGCGTCATATGACGCGTTTTAATGCGTTTCAGATCAAGGTTCAGACAAACCTTGATCTGGTCTGAAATGCGTCATAATGTGTCATATGATGCACATAAACTTAGGTTTGGCTATTATTTTGGGCCATTATGTTTTATGCTTGCGTTATCTAATCAAAATATTCTCCTCTCCTTTTTGCGTATATATGTCCAGATACCCGATGGTCATCAGGAACCAAGTAGTTTATGTATTTAGCAAATGAGAGCAACACGATTCAATAGTCAGTGTCTTAACCTGTTGACTCCTGAATTCTCTCATTTTCATAGGCTTAATACATGGAACACCAGGTTCCAGTAAGTAATGGGTTAAGGTAACCTGCATTCAAACTAGAAATAGCTAGATATTGATTGCATGATTGTACCTTCAAAAAGGTAATTACATCCTATTAATTATGTCTTCTGATGCCAGGCACAGGAGAATAAATCAATACTTTGTGAAATATAACTCCCTTTCTACCTATTGACTGGCAATATTAATTGAATTTACCCCTCTGTCCTGAATACTAGCTGTATCAACAAGCATGGTGTATTTATTGCAAAAGCCCAAAAGGATATGGTTATTGAGAGTTTTGAGGTTATTACTTGCTCTCACAATCAGTTACAAAGGAAATATGTCTTCTCTTATATGTTACTCTGTCTTCTACATTGTTGTTGTTGTTTTTGTTAAGTTATCTTGATTTTTTTTTTTGTTGGTGGCTCAGGCTCATTTTCATTAAACCTTACTAAGTGTAGTTGTCAACTAAACTATGTTCTGTAGCCTATGTCATTAGTTGACTATCTTAGTAGGGCTTTATGAATATGGGCCCAGAACTTCAACAATTATTCATGCTTTTAACTCTGTTCACTCTCCTAGATATATTTTTGCTAGAATTCTGTAATTGGTTGTAGAAAATGATTTTTTTTTAAACCCTAACAATTCATACTCCTGAATTGATTGTAATAAGAAATGAATGTTTTGTAAACACTATAACTTAATATAAGCAGTCTCCAATTATATCACCCCAAATGACAGATTGCATTAGTGGAAAGATGATGATGAATTTCCAAGCAAATCAAGTTTCTTTTTATCCTCATCTCTGGAGAAATACTTTTCACAAGAATTGGGTCGATCTGAATTATCGAGAATGAAGCCATGTTTATAGAATCCATATGTCTGTTTGGAGGCACAACGGTGTAAACTCTATGTCAAATTATAAAGAGTTAACACTCTTCTAGCTTCAAATAGATGAAACAGTTCCTGGCTGTTGAACTACCCCTGGGAATATGTTGTATGTGGAATTCAAGAAGTTCACTTGGCAACAAAAACATCTCATCATTCATTTTTATTCTTCTCCCCATTGTCGTTTGTATGCTATAGTCGGATATTGCACTTGATTTCCTTAATGTGGTGAGACCAGTTGGCTCAAATTATTATCAGAAATGTGACAGGGTTTCAGCAATCATGATTATTTGATGTACCATGTCACAATCAGTAATGAATTCTTCCTTGTAGAGCTCGTCTCTGCGATCGAAACCTGTCAGTAAACACAAGAATTGTTCTAAGATGCATTTAAAGGCTGTTGATTTCCTCCTTTATGCAATGGCACTATACCCCCATAGATAGTCTCACCGGATTTATAAATGCATTCCGTGAGAAACCATCTTTGGAGTAATAAAGGATTCATTTCAATTTCAATTCAATTTATTTGGCATCATAAAAACAGAATACATAATAGGCCAGGCCATCTACGAAACAACTTGTGCTCGTAAATGAGGCCTATAGGTAAACAATATTAAATTTAATTGCAAAAAAAATACTTAAAGGGTATATATGTTAAAGTATGTGTATACATATTTAGAAGGGAAACAAAGACAGACAGTAGGTATCAACCACGCATATGCACACCCCCACAAACACACACAAACACACAATAAAAGAATTGCAGAAATGATAAGATATTTGGGTTGAAAATTTGAAAAATCACTCTATTTGGTGTCATATAATAGAACTGCCTAAGGAAAAATGATGAGAAGATGTAAGGAGAAAAAATGTAGCAGTGATTGAAAATATTTATGAAAGTGACACAGCGTTTAATAGAGTGTCATTGTGTTGCTAAAAGGAACATTGAGAATGGGTTTCATTGCATTTCATGTGGTGCGCTCAATTATTCATGAGAACACAATAACCCCATTCAATTTTTCTATTAAGAATACATCAACTGCTTTATTAGCAAGGCCACCATGTATTGTTACCAAATGCTTTTAATTCTGACTGTTGAGTTACCATGGCAATGTAAATCAATCATGTAAATCACAATAATCCCCTTGCATCACTTGTCAAATGGGATTAGAAGAGGAGTCATTGTATAATGAAAGATGTTCCATTTCCATAGCAATTATTCACTATGATCAAATTTCGCCAGAACATAACATGTGATGCATGTGCAGGGCAGTTAAGGGTACTGTTCATTTTGATATGATTATGAAAGTACCTCATAGTACTTTTTATGATGTAGCTTGAGGTGTAGCAATCACCAAAACAGGTTTTGCTCTTGATGTAAGGGGTGTTGCTTTACTATATTCAAAATCATCAAGTATAGTTAATCTGTAACTTTTTTCAATTCAATTCAATTCTGGTTTATTGTAAATAAAAACATACTGAATAAAAAGTCCGGAGACTCATACAATTCAGTTTACAAATTATAAATACATACAAGAATAAAAGAAATCAATACTTTTAGCAACCTTTATATTAATTACTGATTCTAATGAACTAAACGACTAATAAAGTAACAAAGTAACGAAACAAAACCATACATCTGTATTTGAATGGGATCATACATTTATTTAGATGGTATTAAACAAGTATACTCCATTTTTCTACTTATTTTTATCCAAAGAAACACAGCAAGACAATCACCTTGAGTACATGGTGAATCCCTAGAGAAAAACAATCAATACTGCATTTGACATTCCCTTTAGTTTTCCATATATTTTCCAACTCATCACAAACCACTGCACCTGCATACCACTGAACTAATGTGCATCGATATTTGCTCCCAAAACCATGTGTTTATCAAGGTTTTGACAGCATTTGCTTTTCAAATGTCAGGGGACCAACAACATGTTATGAATACATGATTGGGTCTTGAGATTAGCATAAGCTGTGAAAAAGGAGTTATTTGATTGGTCAATTGGTATCCAGTTTGAAATTTGTTAATATGTTCAACATAATTTTACCAGAATCTATTTTTCTATCTATTACCTATTATATAAGTCAGAAGACAAAATACATTTGCTGGCTAAAAAATGAATACCGGTGGGGTATGGTGGAAATAGTAAGAAGTGGTATTATCGTGCTTTACATCATGAAATTAAGTTATTTGATTTTAACAGTTTGGCATTGGTAACTGATTAATAGTCATAATGATTTGCCTGAAATTGTTTTAGATTTAGTTTTCTGTTATATCAGCGCAAAGACAAAATCTTTTTGTTGGCTAAAAGATAAAATGGTGTGGTGGAGATACTAAGCATTGGTATTACCTTGCTTTACATCATGAAGATTAGGTCATTCAATTTATATTTAAATCTGATGATCTGTGTGAAGTTTGATAATCCCTCATTTGTAAGTTTAATGACACTTACACACACATGCACTTGTTCTTAGTTGCATGCGCCACACCCTCATTAGTCATTAACAAGTTCAGTTCAGTTCAGTTCATTTATTTCAATCATAAAATCATAACATAATATATATACAAAAGTAACATGAAACAATCATAATCTTACAATTCTGGAATTAAGAAATTGGAGACTAAAATGGAAGTTTGACAAACTTGTAAGTATAATAGTCCCCTGAGATAAAGTAACAGAGGGGTCTGCAATGTGAGACTATGGATACTGCTCTCCATAAGCGCTGTAGCTGTAGCTGTTTTTATTTGAATCAAGTAACCAAGGCAGACTTTATGTAGGCTCAAGCCAGCATAGTAGTGTGTTAAAATATCAAAATAAAGTCTGTACCAGCAGACTACTTATATTAGGTCTGATTTTCATGAAACTTCCCACAAAAGGCAATTTTCCACAATCAATCCTAATAATGTACCTCCAACATCAAACCGGTAATCTTTATTTTTGCATGTTCTATTGAGCCTACCGGTAATCATGAATGATAGGTACAAAATTGTGCAATCATTTGCAAGTTAGGGCATGATCAGGGCTCTAGAAATTTATCATCTGTTTCGCATTAACTCTGTGTTAAAGTGTATGAGTTAAGACCCTTCTGGCTCCAAAAAGATGATATCAAAGATGTGATTGCATGATGATAAAATTGTTTTCCTGGAAGAGACTAAATGCTGTAAAAGGAAAGGTGGTTATGTTTTCCTCTACGGTAAATATATATATATCTTAAAGTGTCAAGTATATAAGTTTCTAGTCTAAATATGTTTTCCTCTCCAATAAAATTATTTTGAGGGTACAACTTAAGACTTCCCCCTCTCTCTCTCTCTCTCTCTCTCTCTCTCTCTCTCTCTCCCTCTCACATCCACTCTCTTATGCTGTAATGATGAGGTGCAAGCTTTAAAGCCACACTGTCCTACTGGTAGCTACTTGCTACCTTAATATAGAAAACACCTAAGCGGTGACCATTGGTCCCCCATGATCCACCTGTGTAGTGACCTTGTATGGTGGTCTAATCCCTCCTATAAACTAGTGCAGATAAGCTTTAATATGTCACATTCTCAAGAAACATAAATTTGAACAAATCAATATTTCACTTACTTCAAACAATAAACAAATTTGGTAATGATATGAATTGTTTAGTTGTTAATAACTATAAATACAATATCTTTATTGTAGCAGCTGTAAGAAAGTTCTACAAATTTGGATTTACGTATGTTAAATTTACTTACCAAATACAAAACTAACACAATGTCTCCTTCCTCAAGATTGAATCGTACAAAATCACACAACTTAAATATGAAGAAAAGACCATGGCCCAACACATTTCAGGAGAGTAATAAAGTTCTGAGGGTTTTTGATGATGTGGTTCTAGGATATATATCTATTGGATTGCTCACGAGATATTACATCTGAGATGATACATCACAATTTCTTGGAAGACTTGATCTTCATGGAATTTGTCTCACTATCCCCATCCTCCGAGTATTAGCATCGTAGTCACTGTCACTATCTACGAGGGGGTTTCTCTTCTTTGTTTTTTCAGAGAAATTCTTGCTCCGCTACTCTGGAACTAATCAGTTTAATAGACCATGCGTGGATTGTGTGAATTTGTCCAGGAGCATGTGTTGTGTGTCGTGTGCATCTGGATATTTCCCCCCCCCTCCACTCCACGCATAATGACCCCTCTGAATATGTAACGCACTATCTGAACCATTCCTTTATCAGATATGCTTGTCCTTTTTCTCATTCATTTCTTCTTTCTCTCATTCATTTTACTAGCTTGACGTCAATCCATTGCACATGAGATTTATGCGCTTCCTTCTGAATCATATGATATAAGTGAGAACAGAAGTAATCTTTATTCCATCTGGACTGAATTTTGGGTGCTTTCCCTTTATTACCTTTACATTTTGGAAAGCAAGACAGGCCAATGACTTTAAAACTATTTCATTTACAAAACAATCTTGTGATAATGCAGCTAGAACACCAAATACTTAGATAAATTTTACAGTTTTTTTTTCAATGCCAAGCAAATAATATCTGAGTGCAATTGGATATTTGTCATTCATCATTATATATAAAAGATAACTTCAATTTTTTTTCTTTTCTAGCTTGTGTAATGATCCGTAATGGTGCTTTCCAGCAGCCATACATAACACATGTTAAATCCATTAACATTTAGGTATAGGGGCCGAATCACAAGCTGGTGTGCGCTTAGAAGTGGGTTCATCTGCACTTGATGTGAACACACTTTTGAGGGGAACACATGGTGTGAACATGCTTCAGAGGGCAAGAAGTTTGTTATAGTGGTTTGCACTCTTGACTTCCACATAGGAGATTAGAGGTTCAAATCCCAGCCTAATTAGCCCATAAAGTAAAGAATGTCATAAACAGTTGACCTTGGTGTAACAAACTTGTACCTGGTAGGAAGAAATTTATGAAATGCTTTCAAAACTGACATGAATCTTGCACCTTACTTAAAAGGGAACTGCTATTTGCTCCTGCCTTTGTTTTTGTCCAATAGTTTTAGGTTAGGTTTAGTTAGGGTCAGGGGTCAGGTATAGTCTTTGACCCAAAGATGATTCAGGTAGGAATTTCTCCTGTGTATGAAATTGACCACTGAGCATAAACCTAGGGTAATATTGGCAAGGGCCTGAGGGGAGGTCTTCTAAATGGACATTGTGATACAAAGGCTTTATGTGGATACACTCCTTATTGACCTCCCCTACTGTTGTTAGGGCTTTACTACTGGTACACTGCAGTCGTATGGGCGTTTTTCCTTGAATGCTTTTGAGCAAATAATATCGCACTACGAAAAGTGTTCTGGGAGATCTAGCAGTTCATTACTCTTGAACTCTTTTACGAGAGCGAGTGAAAATCCAAATTGATGTTTTGGACTGTAATAAACCTCTATGATGCCACCACGTTTCCAAATAATGTATAAAAAGTTAAATTTCTGTAAACAAGTTGTCAAACATGATGCCTTTTTTCATATTGATATACAAATTGTTTCAGGATACCTATTTTCAAAAATTGTGGAGGGGGGGGGGGCGACAAAAAGCATGGCATCCCCTTTGTACTTCTTTTATTCTTGTCCCGTTCTCGTCTCTTTTGGCATCCCCCTTTTCCCACCTATTTTGTAGTTACGAATTTGTTAATTTAATTACTCATTATTCCTAAGTATCATTTGAAGCGTCCACAATTGTACAAGCATTGCATTTTAGTGGACCCCTCTGTTTCCAAAATGTAATCCTAATTTGCTGTAAACATTTATAATTGATTTGTAATGTTTTGTTGGAAACATGAATAAATTGAATTGAATTGAATTCAGGTTAGCCTAACCGAAGGATATTAGATTATGAAGAGATCTTGCAGCGATGCAAAGTGCATTTAGATTGCTTTTTAATGCCCCAGTATTCAATAAGTGCTATGATGACCCAATTAAGAATAATGCTTTCAAAAATTTCTTTACACTTGGAAGCTATCAAATATAGTGTCATTCTCTGCTCTAGAATCTTAATGACTGTAGATCACATGGTATGGATATTATGTGTCTGGAAGGCCTGGGGAGAAGCTGAAATAATCCAGAGAAATGTTTTTGTCATTTGGAAGGGTGACAGTAAACCATATGAACAGATGCCGTACGTACGTACATGATTGCTCATTTGTTGGTTTTGATTGAATGATTGAATGTTATGAGCCTTATGCTGGGAGGCTAAAGAACGGTAAGTAATGTTTACTCATGACCGGTAGCATCAAACCAGGAGGGAAGGGAGGAGGAGGGGGTGACATATAGCATGGCATCCCCTGGATACTCCTTTTATTCTTATCCCATTCTCGTCTCTGTTGGCATCCCCCTTTTCCCCCCTATTTTTTAGTTCCTTTAGTTCATTATTCAAGTATCATTTGAGGGGTCCACAATTGAAAAAGCATTGCTTTTTAGTGGACCCCTCTGTTTCCTAAATGCATTCCTAAATTGTTGTAAATGTTTATAATTGATTTGTCATGTTTTGTTGGAAACATAAATAAATTGAATTGAATTGAATTGAATTCAGGTTAGATAACAGATCATGAAAAGATCTTGCAGCAATGCAAAGTGCATTGAGATTGCTTTTTAATGCCCCAGTATTCAATAAGTGCTATGATGACCCAATTAAGAATAATGCTTTCAAAAATTTCTTTACACTTGGAAGCTATAAATATAGAGTAATTCTCTTCTCTAGAATCTTAATGACTGTAGATCACATGGTATGAATATTATGTGTCTGGGAGGCCTGGGGAGAAGCTGTAAGAACCCAGACAAATGCTTTTGTCATATGGAAGGATGACAGTAAAATATACGAACAGATGCAGTACATATGTACATGATTGCTCATTTGTTTGTTTTGATTGAATGATTGAATGTTATGAGCCTTATGCTCGGGAGGCTAAAGAACTGCAAGGAATGTTTACTTGTGACCGGTACCAGCAAACCAGGAGAGAAGGGAGGAGGAACCCCCCCCCCCCCCCCCCCCCCCTCCTTGAAAATTTAAAAAAGTTGCCCCTCAAAGTTGTCTAAATAAGGATTTAAATCTGCCTAATGCCATTAAGATTTTTTTTTAAAAATATGTGAATCAGAAGGTTGTTGCAAGAATGCAGAGTCGTTATTTTGCCAAAGCTCAAATGCTAAATCTGCTCATTCGGAGGGGAAGGGACCTCTCTCACTCATAACATCTCCACACCTGCTTGACTTCCAAGAATGTTATTGCAAATCTTTTAAGAATTATTTATTCTGAAAAATCCTTGATACGCAGTTGTCATTTTCAGGAACTTAGTGTCAGACATGGCTTTTATTGCCAAATTAGTCAGTGGTATAAAATTCCTCACTAAGAAGATGCTCTTAAAAACTATATGATGCTTGCTCCTTGTACAGTTGCCTCTCAGTTATTTTGTAAACCCACAAAATTCCTAAATTTAACATTAAACCCAACACTTTACCTTACCCTTACCATAACCCTAAACCTTATCTAAAATGCAATTGCAACCTAACCCTAACCCATCTGACAAAATAAATCCCAGAGTGATTGTCGCCGGAGCAAATGTTGGAGCCCCACTCTTATCAGTATATTTTACCAATGTTCTATCTACATTAGATATGAATGTGTTTTGTATTCCAAAATAATTTCTCTGAATTTAGATGGTAAAATATATTCTGATAAGCGAAATGGCTAATATCATAATGATATATAAACTGCACAATAATGATCACAGAAGTCTATTTTTAAAGGAAGGATTTTGGTATTACTGCTCTAAATAATTAGAATCAACTTTTTGTGTCAAAAGTAATGATAGAACATCATTTTTCTTCTAAACTTACCTATGTTTGATTATATCCTTTAGTCCAAAAACTTTATTCTGGAAACCTCTTGTGAAGAGACGGAGAGTCTTCAGAGACGTCTTCCCATCATCTCGTCAAGTTAAGATGTAAAAGGTGGAGTGTCTTCCTGCACATAACATCCCCCGATAAAAGCATTCATCATATCAATTATGGTCCCATGAAGAATCTACTCTGTTTACATTTAATATAAGTACATTACCGACATATGCATCATGTACGAGAGAAAAATGTATTGTTCCTGAACATAACATCTCCCAATAAAAGCATTTATGTTATCAGTTATGGTCCCATGAAGAATCTACTCTGTTTACATATGCATCATGTACGAGACACAAACTGTTTTGATGTATCCAATTGATAACGGTCTCTGTTCCCTTTCACGTGTTTGTTAGAGTCACGCCTTACACAAAGCAGCATGGTGGTCTCCTATATTGACAGATCTATATTATTAAACTTCTAGAAGAGTAGTCTTTTTACTTCAGACCCTGTAGACCCTCTACTAGTCAAATCTTTGCATCTCTGGAAATCATTTCTTTTCAAAATTGTGTTTGAAGGTCCATTTTGAATGATGTGTGCTTTGAAAACATTGTGTACAGCGACTCTTTTTAATAATTACATGGTACACACATTTTTTTCAGACCACCTTTTTTTTGGGGGGTGGGACTGGGGGAGGGGGGGGAGTGGTAACATGCATCACAGTTGAGAGATACTGAGAACACCCATCTTTTCAAGCAAATGTGAAGTCTATGACTGTTGGAGGAGCGGGCGCCTTTGAATGTTTGAAACAGATAAATGGCGCCATACAAGTGCTGTGGATCATCATCATCATCATGTGCAAATTGTCTATTCAGAATCAGAAGGGAATAAACTCTGTTACAGTATATATATGAGTTAATGCCCTTGTGGCTCAAAAAAAGATGAAATATAGGTCTCTTTTTTTAGACTACCTTTAATGCAGGAATTTGTTTCTATGATTGTGTGTTTTGGGGTTTTGTTTTACTATTCATGATGAAATATGAATCATGGCAGCTGCCACTATAATATTTTCTTCTTTTCCTTTAACTATACATTTTCTCACATGTAACCCAAAGGGTTTAGTTTTAGTTTCCTATTTGACTATAGCAAACATATTCATATTGCTATGCCAAGGTTCTTGTATGTACATCATCACCTGGTACTGTTTTTATACAAATAATACATTCTTCTAATTGTGTTGGTATGTTTGCATAATTTGGTTGAAAGATCATTGTCTCTTTAAGACCACCATCAAGTATTTTATATGGAGAGTAAACTTGATTTACCTCTAGTTTCCATCTTTTTCTCATCAATTTTGTCTTCTCATATTATTTCACCTTGTTCTTGTACATGTACATTAACTTTTTCTTTAACTTGCTCTCCTTTCAATTTTGTTGTCATCTAGGCAACATATTGGAGATATATCATCAAATTGTATGTAAGATGTATTGAACAAATTATGCAGCTGTTTCCAATTATCATTGGAAAGAGTAATTTATGATTTCCATTATGATGTTTAATAATAACTTTTTAATAGTTAATATTTTTTTTTTGTGGGGAAGGGTTTCTGACAAGCATGAAATTTATTTCAAGAATATAGAAGGGAATGTTAGCTATATCAAGGAGCTAATCCTCCTTGGCTATATCAAAGTTGGCAGTCGAAGATCTGAACATCGGGCATAATGTTCTCAATGATGGATCATCTTGTCACATTAGCTCTCCTGCCTACATCTGTTTTCTTCATTATGCTCTCTGTTAAAGGGGCACGTTCCCGTCAGTGTAGTTATCGCTGCTCTAGTCATCGCCATCTTGGTTCCGAAGATCGACTTCTAATTTGCATACAGCTGTCAATCAAAGTACTCGCGTCCTGGCCTGCCTTCGCCAAGACAGCTGATCGCTGCCGATCGCGACATCACGAATGTGGGCGGAAACAGCACCCGAATCTTAGAGCCGAACCGCGATTGGTATTACTTCGGCACATGTATGCGATAATCTGCATTGTGCGGGCATTCGGAACATGCCATCTGCGTAAGAGCCGTATTCTGTTGGTGTCAATAGGCAGCTAGCACCGTGTGCAAGCGGGTACTTATTTTGAACGCCCTCTGGAATACGGGGAACATGCCCCTTTAATACCAATCCTGAATCCATCACTAGTTCCTTAGTTTAACCCATAAACTAACTGAATTATGTCTTCCCCCATATGCTTTGTGTAGGAACCACTTGATTCCAGTAGGCCGTAGATTCTATTGGGATGTAGAAAGAAAAACACCCCTCATCCGATATAAGTCACTTTATGATCGATTGGGTAATAATAATAATATCATGGTTTTATAATGTCTCTAAGTGTTTACAGAAGTATCATTACCCTTGTCTTTGGATTCAGGCTTGCCTGCACACACTATTTGCACAGTTTACTTCATTTGCTGAGCATACAAACTACAATGACATCAGCAATCTACAATGACATCAGCAATCTACAATGACATCCGCATCCTATTATAAGATGAAACCAATGATTATGATAATGAAGGAATTAGATTTGTACGTATTTTTCTTATGCAAATGACAAAATGAAAAATTTGCATAAAACTGCCGCTAAAATGACGGTGAAAGAGAAGTGGTTCCTCGATTTGAAAGTTTTGTGATTTTGAGGAAGAATTGTTATATTTTGAGTCTATGTAAAAAATGAACAAGATTGCAAATAATGTGCCTTAAGCTATGGTCACAAATCAGAGCAGCGACTGACCGATCAGTAGCCTGCTCGGTCGCTGCTGGAATTAGGCATCGCCCAGCGATTAGATCAGTGCACGGGCGGCGACCGCCCAGGCACCGAACGTATTTTGGGCGGCGAGTGAAAAGTGAGCAGGCGCCACCCAAATTTTAACTCCGCGCTAAAACTTCAGGGGCGACCGAGCGATGCCCTAAAAACGAGCGGTGCCTGAGCGGCCGCCGCTCGGTGACCGGGCAGCCGCCGGGAAGAATTGGTTAAAAACTCGCCGCTCGGCCGCCGAGCAGGCTACTTTTGGGTAATGTGACCATAGCAATAGGTAATTTTTACTTTATTTAGAAGGTGCTTGTAGAAGAATAGCGCTTTAATAGAAACATTATATTAAGCGCATTATAAATGTAATGTATTATTACTATTATTATTATTATTAGGAAGAAGGATATTTTGTTTATAGTATTGTGATAAGTCCTTGTATGTGAGCGCTTGAATCTGCCTGACATAGCAGTGTACGTAGGACAGACATTGCATCTTGTCATGGGCTGATGATGTTGTGTGTGTGTCGGGCTGTGTGTTTAGCTTGGAACGCCCTAGGGTCAGTTTACACCTTTGGAAGAAGAACTGCTAGTGAGGTGCACTAGTTGTCACTGTGTCAGATATTGGTCTGGGGTTGTGTTGGGAGCCTAGAGCTAGCTGTTCCTGTAGCTTCAGAGACCTTGGGGTTTTCAATTACTGCTAAAGTACATGCATGTAGATGATCAACAATAAACAGGCTCATCACCCGCTCTTCATTATCAAGCTGCTTGGTCAAGTTCTTTGTGGCTTCAACTCTTACTTACGGTAGTCTCAATCCGTATTTGATTATTTTTCCACTCAAATATCCACTAATTAAAATGACATATCAACTATACAGTATTACAATGTATAATAGAACAAATTAATTATACAAATGAATTATACAAGGAGAATTAAATCACATATATATTTTTCTTATTTTTACAAAGAGTTATCACCCTTCTTGATATCAACAACGTGCACAAGTATATTATCTAATAATAATTGTGATATTGTAGCATTGTAGGCACACTCATTTTATCAGTTGCAGATTAACCTATGAAAAAACACCACCTCGGCCTGAAAGTACATGAAAACATGTTGATATTTTAATACTAGGATGGCCATCTAGTAATCAGCTCCAAATTTTATATCCATTATGATTAAAGGTGGAATTATTAACCTGGAGTTAGTGGAAAATGAGCTCTTGATTTGGTAAAATTTCATTGACGCCTCAGTGCGAATGAGCTAAATCTTGTCCATATGCAAGGCACTCTCTGATTAGATATTAATGGGGCTTATTGAGCTTGTCTAACGTGAATGATAAAGGACACATGTCATGATTAAGGTTTTGCAGTTTGTTGTTCAGAAATGTTTAATTCCAAATGGTTTTTTTTGGCCTTGAGGTTATGTTCAGGGTGTTTAAATGCAGATTAACATGTCATGTATTCTGATGAACATGTACCATATTTCAAGCAAATTGTCTAAAAGATGGGAACAAATAATTTTGTGTAATTCAGAATTGCTTGGAAAATAAGTGTTACTACTTCAAGTTATTTAAATAGCTATTTATCATCACAATTGTCACTTGAAGTTGTTGTTTATATATAAAATTATCTCATTTGACTATTTTAGGACAAGTAGATTTCATTTATGATTATTCAACCTTTTTTTACATATTGTTTTTCCTATTATTATCATTACAGGTAGGTTTTCACAGAAAAATGAGCTCTTTAGGCTACTATTCATTGAAATGTGTACCTTATGGAAATGTTAGATTGGATTAATCAGCAATAGGTGAGTCACTTTCCAAAATTAATTCTTGTTCAAATATATACTTTATTGTTATGGTGATGTGAATAAACATTTTTGTTTACAGATTGAGAGAGAGAGAGAGAGAGATTGAGAGAGAGAGAGAGAGAGATAGAGAGAGAGAGAGAGAGAGAGAGAGAGAAGGGGAGAGATAGAGCAAGCCAGATATGGAAAGCCAGTGATGGGGAATTGTTTGATAATCGTATTGCTATTAAATCTAGTGAATCACTTCCCTAATGGATTTGTTGTTTGATATAAATCAAAACAATATAAATACTTTTACCTAGAAGCGATAGATAAACCAATGAATGAATGATGACCTCGGATGCCAAATCAATTGGATTTTTCTTAGTGTCGAAATCCCTTTAATTGTTTAGTTTGAAAATGGATGGGTGTCAATTTGGAAAAGTACAATATCTGATAGCTATTTGGGAGCTTTCACAATCCCATCCCTTTTTCAATAGCTGCATTCACACTGCAACCCAAAAATGATCAGTTTATCTCAAATTCCAGCGTTTAGGGACGAAAAAATGAAATAAAAAAATCCTTCTCTGGAGTGTAGTTTTTTGTTAACGCCTGCCAAAGTTTCACCGATTTTTTTGCAGTGTAAAAGCAGACTTCGTTGAGATACCGTTTTTTGGTCACATGACTCTTCTCGCAGGCCATGCAGGGCACTACCGAGTCGCGCATGCACACTACTCACCCCCAAAGCGTTATAAGCACACTTCAACGGTTTTTCATGGGTTTTTCCAGTAGTGTAAATGGTACTTTGATTTTTTTTTCAAAATGGTCTTTTGGATGTGTAAATGGGCCTATTGTGAAGTTATCCTTATAATCTTGTTAAATTCCCATGAGATTTTGGACTTTTCGACATGTCTTCTCCAAAGCTGAAATATTCATTTAAAGGTTGCTTGTTTGTGTTATTTTTTTTTCAGCCCCTCTATAGTAGTGAGCAGTGATTTTCTGACACTTGACATTGATCATGAACATTTGATAGAAAATATAAATATAATATTGATCCGTGCCAGGACATTTCTTTAATTTTGTTTTCCTTTTCATTTATTACTTATTCCCGAGGTATGATATAGATTTAGGCTCTTACTTCTTCTGGACATGCAATCAATTTCATGGCTTCACTTGAACATCAATAAAGGATCAAGGTTACAAAATAAATCAAAAATTTCATGGAATCAACAGAGTACGTGCCATTAATTATCCCTACTGAGGCAGAATCATACCCATACACTCACTCTCCAATCAGATCCTTTTAGATTTATATAAATGATTCTTTGTATGGCTTTTCAATCCTTTATTTTGTCAGGATATTTGAAACTGTCCATTTATTAGTACAACTGATGCAATTATCAAAACATTAAATGCCAATTATCTCCATTGGAGATGCTTACGGTATTAACAAAAACAAAGAGAGAGAAATTTGGGATTGGTAAGAGAGTGATAGTATTCTGTGTGGAGAGAATCATATTTGCTTTGGTTTGTTATAAGAAATATTGTTGTTTTAGTCCTTTTGAATGGTTGGGTTTAGTCCTTTTGAGTGGTTGGATTTAGTGTGGGGTTGTCTCAAACAGCTTGAAAATTAATATCAGAGGAAAACAAAATGGATTTATAGTGTGTCAGAAGAAATATTTGCCTCTTGTATTTTATTTCCTAAGTGCATTTGTAAATACTGCATGTTAACGCAAAATCAAGATTTCCTATAATACGCATTTTAAAAATAGTAACAGTCATTTCACTTTTTTTAATATTTTTTTTTTTGTCCATGCAACAAATACTAAACTCCATGGGAAACCTTTCTGATCCTTGTCTATAGAGGGATCATCACCTTTCATTTTATGGAGAGTATGTGGTTACTGTGTCATATACTTGCACTGTCTCTGGCCATGCAGTACTGAAATCTACCCAGTCACAGGGGAGTGTTTCACAAAAACTTAAGTTGGACTTGAACTATGGAAGGTCGTTCATGCCACGGGTGGCTCTCACCATTCCTGGCTTTGGTTTCTCAAGGGACATACAAATTGTGGTCACAAATCTACAGAATTTGCATTTTTGGATAGTTCATTATTGAAGGAAAAACTATCTTAAGATCATAATTTCTAAGGTTTTTTTTTCACCTTTTAAAAGAATAAATCGCCTACTGTACTATAAGGCCAAGTCTTAATTATGACCTAAGTTTACAATGTAAGAAACTTTTTTCTTTGAAAATTTCGACAAATTTAATTCTGTAGAGTTCTAACAGCCCTTGAGAGACCAATGGTGAGAGCAACCAGTTGCATGAATGGCCTGCCATTGGTCAAGTCCAACTTAAGTCAATCTTCGTCTTTGTGACCCACCCCCCCCCCCCTGACTAAGGAAGTAAACGTAGGGTTGCTATAGTTGACTTTTGTCACATGTATCACATACTTTATTATAAAAGCGATGTGCTACTCTAGGTTTTCAGTCAATAGCAACTAAGGAGTTTGATCATTTTTTATCCTAAAACTGACATAAAAACCTTTTGCAGTAACAAAGGGCTTTATATAACATCCAGTGAATTATGTGAGAAATGAACATTTTTGACTAAAATGTATGTTTTTTTTACTCTTTTGGTCAGCACATGAATATGTTACCTAAAAAGAGAGACAGAGATGGGAAATAAATACAAAGAAGAGTGTCTTTGATTTGATGTCCCTATTTTTTTCAAATATTCCCCCTTTCAGTACATTCCCCCAACATACATTCTTCTCATATTATTTATTCATTTGTAACAATAAAGTATGTTGTGTGTGCGTGTGTGGATCTGGTGACTGAATCTTATTTCATTTTTTTTTTTGGGGGGGAGGCTGCCTATTTAAAAGCAATTTGCTTCTTTGTGGTCCTGACCATATATTTGCTTTGTATTTTATATACTTTAGTATTTAATTGTCTATTGTATCTTTTGCTTGTACATGTATATGGTGTAATAAATTCAATTCAATTTATACCATATATGCTATCACCTGCTGTTAGAACATTACCGGTAAACCTTTTATGGACATGTTGTCTCTAGAAGGGTATTCACACATTCACATTGAATCACATGCCTGTCACTTTGAGCGATCGACTAAGCCTTAATTGAAAAGAAATGAAACAGAAGCTAGTTGGTCAAATACAGCAGTTTGGTTGTATGCATTTGTAGATGCGCATCTCTCTTTAGGCCTGTCATCATCAGCTCGAGTTTGCCAAATAACCTGCTATTCTAACTATCCCGTTCATCAGCCCGCAGTTGCAATTGGCAGGATATTTGGTCGAGACAATATCCCGAGAAATCTTTGTCTTGTTTCCTGTTTCTTGTTTGGGAAATAGCAGGCTAATTTGCACCCATCCGAGCTAGTTTGTGACGAGCGTATTGGTCTGGGAAGACGCAATTTCGAGCTTCTGGATAATATCCCAAGTTTGAAAATAGCGGGTTATTTGGCAAACTCAAGCTGATGAAGACAGGCCTCATGAAAGATTATCCACATAACTTTGAAGCAGAGTCGATCAACATCCCATATTTATTCAATCAAACTAGCTCAGAAAAATCTGTTTCTATGAAAGCTTGCAAGAATCTATCAATAACATGCTGGTATTGATATGGTTACATTTCCTTTTTCCGAAGGTTCAGTATTCTGAAGAGGCTCGTTACTCTCAAGGTTCATATTTCTGAAAATGAAATAGGGTCCGAAATTCTGAATGTTTATTAACAGGAAATTTGCATGGAACCCTGTCTTTTTTAAAATTACGAATCCTCAGAATAATGGACCCTATTTCATTTTCAGAATTATGAATCCTATTGTGCTTCCGGATTATGAACAATATGTGTTATGATTGATTCATTTCAACAGGAAAGGACTCATATTTCATGTAAAAGTAACTAGAACCCTAAAATTTCCTGTCGGATGTGCTGGAAATAAGAAACTATGGTTACTGTTTACATAAAATAAATAGTTGTATCCCTTTTTTGTTCAAATGATTACACGCTGATTGTTTTAATACTATATTAAAGGGTTTGTTTTTAATGTTATGAGAAAAATATCTTGTAGCATTAATTCAGTGATTTCTAAATTTTCTCATTCATATAGGCGTAAAACAGGAGCTATCCCAGTTCCTTTTAATAGGTAATGGATTAAACCAGTAATTTATATATTTGTTGTTTCCGACAAACTGTATCAAGGGAGTTTATTACTATTAACAAACAAGATCCTAGTATGCTGCTTTTCTTGTTTCCTTTGAGCAGTTTATTTATTTTATCATTTGGAATCTAGGTGTTAAAGCCACCTACAGTGTACAGCACTAGATGGGTTAAATCAATGGATTAAGCTCCACTCGAATAACCTATTTTTTCTTTTTTTTCTTTTTTTTTTCTTATCTCATCAAAAACACTTATCATGACATTTTATTTTCCTTGTTTTGCATTTATCAGTGATTGATTGTGTAATTACATGTACATTTAATCATATAAGAATTTTTTTTAAACTTGTTATTTATATCAATTTAGGTCCATGAATAGAATTACCCATGATACATGACATCTTATTATCCTAAACAAATTCAGAGGGAGACCAAAACGGAAACTTGTTATGAGGTCTTGCGATTGATTTGGATCAATCGCAACTCTTTATAAGACAGGGCCCAGAGATTGATTGTGTAATTATATGCAATCATATAACACACTTTGTTGAAACTTGTAATATATATCAATATATATAGATTGATCAGAATTACCCATGATACATTACATGACACTTTAATATCATAAATAACCTCAGAGGGAAACCAAAATGGAAACTTAAGTGAAATCATGGTAATGACAATAATGATGAGAATGATGATTAATGAGTTCTTGGAGAACTGCACTGATAGTTTTCACTTTTGATTTATGGTTCAGAATTGGTCCATTTTTGTCTATGTCTTCTGGAACGTAGCATTGCTGATTCTTCACATAGTTTGTGTACTTATTTACCTGGACCAGGAAGTACTTCAATAAAATTTGTTGTTGTAAGCATGGATATACAGTGCGTCCCAGAAAAAAGGAAACCAAGAATTATCAATGTTTTATCATAACTTAATCACAATTATAACTAATAAATGATACATATTTGTAAAGCTTAGAGCCTCCTCTTTTATTTGATGCAACTCATATGATTCCTATTTCACGCATGAGTGATTAAAATGAATTTGAAGAGAGGAAACCAAAAAATTATTTGGCGGACGGTATCTGAATTTCAAAGAGAAAACTACATTTCTAGAAAGTTGAGTTTCTGCCCTTTCATATGACATCTCAATCAGGAAAAATGACAAATTTATATTTGTTTAAAGTAGTGCTTGCCTATCCATAATTTTATCAAACAAATTCGTTTTCACTGGCTGCCTGCTGTAGCAACAAGCAGAATCAACAAAAGACTTAACTCCATTTCGTTGACAATCAGCCATGCATGAAGTCTTTCATCTATAATTCTCGGTTCTTTTTTCCTGGGACGCACTGGATATATCAATTGTGGGATTATTTAAGGTCATATAGATTAAGAAATTGTAAAAAAAAATTTACATACAAATTATTGATTTTGGGGGGTAATTAAAAGAATGACTTGAATGTTTGTGTTTTGCAGAAACAAAAACTGAAACTAAGCTTCTGAAATATTTATTCAGAATTAGTGCCTTGTTTGAAGTTTACCAGGATGTAGCATTGCTTTTTTATTGTGGTTTGTTTGTTTTTAAATCAGGAAATAAAGTTTTGCGGTTAAAATCTAAACTGATCCAGATGTGTTTTTGTAGGCAATTATTTGTATTGGGTACTGAGAGTCACATATTAAAGAATAGGAGTTAACATCCTTCTAACTCTAAAAAAATGGTAGAAATGTTGTTTTTGCAGGGTTTAAATAATTGAATGGAGTTGCAACATTTGTGGGATTCAGCTCGGGCATGGCATTATTATTAGTAGTAGTAATCAAATTAAGAAGACTCATATGGGCCTTGTTTCTGTTTGGCCAGGGGGATTAGACCTCCCTGCAAGGTCTCTGACAGGTGGTTATCTCATAAAATTAGCTCTCAATAAGTTAAGAAAAAGGGGATCATGGTGGACCAACAGGCACAGATTAGGCATTGTTTGCTATATAGAGGGCGCAAGTAGCAATAAATAGTGCGGTGGGGCTTTTAAATCCTCCATTAGCTTCCCATAAATGAGAGAAGTTACTTTAAAATCCTACCATTTGTTTTTAAAGACTTCCATGATCAAATGCCAGTATATTTTAAAGATTGTCTATCATTCACATTCCACATTGACATATTGTCATTTGGCTCAGGTCCAAACAGGAATATTCTATCTGCGCATTTTACAAAAATATTGTTAATCTACCATCATCTTTCTCCAAAGATTTGACACAAGCCTTGTCACCTTTCATATCAAATGTCATTTTGATGCATGGGCAGAATTTGAAGTTTGCAGGTACTCTTTGCTTTTAAACCTCATTCTCGTTCTCAAAACTTACCCTCATAATTCATAAATGCTCTGCTTGCCCTTTCTCATTGACGTATGACTAGTGGTGTTGAGTGATGTTCTTGATAATTAAATTCAAAGTGAAGGCTATCAGCGTGTTTCCACAGAAAACATAGACACATAATTAACCGTGTAATACCGTGTCATACCTTGTCATACCGTGTCAGTTTTCCTGTGGAAATACAAGCGTGTTGACCGAGATACGGATTATCAGAACCATGCACCTCTGGGAGGTGGTTCTTGCCGTGTCGATCCGTGTGAAATGGCTGTGGAAACACACAGCGACAAACCGTGTCTGGCGGATCATCAGAGCGTGCGAAGCCCCAATCACCACTGCAGTGTGATTGGTTGAAAAATACTTTGAAATACGCGTGTACAATAATATGTTTATATACGCGCTGTATATGTAACAATGAAAAATGTACGTCACAATAGAATAGCGTGGAATCCTGTGTAGATCTGGATTCACGATCGAGGTCAAAGGTTGAATCTTGATTTCCGATTGACACGGTATGTGCCTGACTTGGAACACAGAATTGGGGCTAATCGGAATGCTGCGCTCTGTGGAAACAGATTGGTTTAATACCGTGTCTCACCGCAACACGGTATTTCAATTCCAGAAAAGATAATCCGTGTTCCACTTTTTTCTGTGGAAACACGCTGTATATGTCAGCTTTGTGAATCCTTTAAGTTTTGTGAAAGTACAATTTTCAAAGAACAAGAGACACAGATTCATAACTTTTACATTACCAGGTATTTGAGAACTCTATTGACACATCTGTATTTTTTTTTTTTCTTTTTTTGTATATTTAAATTTTGAGCAAACATTGTACAAAGTCCATCTATTTGAATTGATATCTTTGAAAGATATTGACTCTAGTATAGCTGAATATTTCATAATGAGAATTGCTAATTACTCTTTGATATATACTTGAGAAAAAAATGCAAATAAATGTAATAACAAAGAATAGCTGATAGTGATGAGATTGTTTCAATAATTGAATGATTAGATGTTTATAAGCAGGGTCGTTAGGGCTTTGCAATTGTAAAAGAGATCAAGGTCTATTTGTGAAAGACTGGAAAGTAAGCTCCTCATCGACGAAGTGCCCTTGGTGTACTGTTTACTTGTCTCTCATTTTAATTTATACTCACTCTCTTGTTCTTATGTAAGGCTTCATAAAGGATTTGATGTAAATAGTTTTCTTGATGCATAGACAATTCTTGAACAAGAACCCCTTCCTTTAAAACCAACCCTCCATAATCCCACCCCAAAGCTAAAGAATTGCATGTAAATCAGAAATTGCACATCCCATTGTTGAGGGATAGTAGTAATTGCCATCATAATACAGCTTCAGGAAATTTGGAGGCAGCAGGAAATTTGCACAAGTCATAGTTTGAGGTGCATTACAGATTTCAAATATAGCTTCATGTTTGGCATGATCAGAATATCGTGCTCTAAAATTGTATTACTTATTGGATGAGATATAGCGTAAAATATTTTGTGAAGAGGTAATCAGATTATGTTAGATCATGCCCCATATATCATCCTTGTACAGGCTTTGTGCCTGGTGCCACCACATGCTTTTATGTCAAGCAAATATGAGCTAAAGCTGTCTCTATCTTCTTTTGTTTGATTCTGCATTTTATTTTTGGTGTCTCATATATTTTGGTCTGTATGCTCTCTCCCTCCATCTCTCTTTCATTCATTTACTCACACACACACACCTTCTCTCTCTCTCTCTCTCTCTCTCTCTTTCTCTTTCATTCTCTCTCATTTATTTCTGTCTCGCTCTTACCTCTCACCCCCCCCCTCTTCCTCTCTTAATTTCTCTCTTTATTTCTCTCTCTCGCCCTCTCTTTATCTCTTTATTCCTCTCTCATCCTCCCTTTCTCTCTTTATTCCTCTCTCATCCTCCCTTTCTCTCTTTATTCCTTTCTCATCCTCCCTTTCTCTCTTTATTCCTTTCTCATCTTCCCTTTCTCTCTTTATTCCTTTCTCATCCTCCCTTTCTCTCTTTATTGCTCTCTCATCCTCCCTTTCTCTCTTTATTCCTCTCTCATCCTCCCTTTCTCTCTTTATTCCTTTCGCATCCACCCTTTCTCTCTTTATTCCTCTCTCATCCTCCCTTTCTCTCTTTATTCCTCTCTCATCCTCACTTTCTCTCTTTATTCCTCTCTCATCCTCACTTTCTCTCTTTATTCCTTTCTCATCCTCCCTTTCTCTCTTTATTCCTTTCTCATCCTCCCTTTCTCTCTTTATTCCTCTCTCATCCTCCCTTTCTCTCTTTATTCCTTTCTTATCCTCCATTTCTCTCTTTATTCCTTTCTCATCCTCCCTTTCTCAATTTATTCCTCTCTCATCCTCCCTTTCTCTCTTTATTCCTCTCTCATCCTCCCTTTCTCTCTTTATTTCTCTCTCATCCTCCCTTTCTCTCTTTATTCCTCTCTCATCCTCCCTTTCTCTCTTTATTCCTTTCGCATCCACCCTTTCTCTCTTTATTCCTCTCTCATCCTCCCTTTCTCTCTTTATTCCTCTCTCATCCTCACTTTCTCTCTTTATTCCTCTCTCATCCTCACTTTCTCTCTTTATTCCTTTCTCATCCTCCCTTTCTCTCTTTATTCCTTTCTCATCCTCCCTTTCTCTCTTTATTCCTCTCTCATCCTCCCTTTCTCTCTTTATTCCTTTCTTATCCTCCATTTCTCTCTTTATTCCTTTCTCATCCTCCCTTTCTCAATTTATTCCTCTCTCATCCTCCCTTTCTCTCTTTATTCCTCTCTCATCCTCCCTTTCTCTCTTTATTCCTCTCTCATCCTCCCTTTCTCTCTTTATTCCTCTCTTTATTCCTCTCTCATCCTCCCTTTCTCTCTTTATTCCTTTCTCATCCTCCCTTTCTCTCTTTATTCCTTTCGCATCCACCCTTTCTCTCTTTATTCCTCTCTCATCCTACCTTTCTCTCTTTATTTCTCTCTCATCCTCCCTTTCTCTCTTTATTCCTCTCTCATCCTCCCTTTCTCTCTTTATTTCTCTCTCATCCTCCCTTTCTCTCTTTATTCCTCTCTCATCCTCCCTTTCTCTCTTTATTCCTCTCTCATCCTCCCTTTCTCTCTTTATTCCTTTCTCATCCTCTCTTTCTCTCTGTATTCCTTTCTCATCCTCCCTTTCTCTCTTTATTCCTCTCTCATCCTCCCTTTCTCTCTTTATTCCTCTCTCATCCTCCCTTTCTCTCTTTATTCCTCTCTCATCCTCCCTTTCTCTCTTTATTCCTCTCTCATCCTCCCTTTCTCTCTTTATTCCTCTCTCATCCTCCCTTTCTCTCTTTATTCCTTTCTCCTCTCTTTCTCTCTTTATTCCTCTCTCATCCTCCCTTTCTCTCTTTATTCCTCTCTTTATTCCTCTCTCATCCTCCCTTTCTCTCTTTATTCCTCTCTCATCCTCCCTTTCTCTCTTTATTCCTTTCTCATCCTCTCTTTCTCTCTGTATTCCTTTCTCATCCTCCCTTTCTCTCTTTATTCCTCTCTCATCCTCCCTTTCTCTCTTTATTCCTCTCTCATCCTCCCTTTCTCTCTTTATTCCTCTCTCATCCTCCCTTTCTCTCTTTATTCCTCTCTCATCCTCCCTTTCTCTCTTTATTCCTCTCTCATCCTCCCTTTCTCTCTTTATTCCTTTCTCCTCTCTTTCTCTCTTTATTCCTCTCTCATCCTCCCTTTCTCTCTTTATTCCTCTCTCATCCTCCCTTTCTCTCTTTATTCCTCTCTCATCCTCCCTTTCTCTCTTTATTCCTCTCTCATCCTCCCTTTCTCTCTTTATTCCTCTCTCATCCTCCCTTTCTCTCTTTATTCCTCTCTCATCCTCCCTTTCTCTCTTTATTCCTTTCTCCTCTCTTTCTCTCTTTATTCCTTTCTCATCCTCCCTTTCTCTCTTTATTCCTTTCTCATCCTCCCTTTCTCTCTTTATTCCTTTCTCATCCTCCCTTTCTCTCTTTATTCCTTTCTCATCCTCCCTTTCTCTCTTTATTCCTCTCTCATCCTCCCTTTCTCTCTTTATTCCTCTCTCATCCTCCCTTTCTCTCTTTATTCCTCTCTCATCCTCCCTTTCTCTCTTTATTCCTCTCTCATCCTCCCTTTCTCTCTTTATTCCTTTCTCATCCTCCCTTTCTCTCTTTATTCCTCTCTCATCCTCCCTTTCTCTCTTTATTCCTTTCTCATCCTCCCTTTCTCTCTTTATTCCTCTCTCATCCTCCCTTTCTCTCTTTATTCCTCTCTCATCCTCCCTTTCTCTCTTTATTCCTTTCTCCTCTCTTTCTCTCTTTATTCCTCTCTCATCCTCCCTTTCTCTCTTTATTCCTCTCTCATCCTCCCTTTCTCTCTTTATTCCTCTCTCATCCTCCCTTTCTCTCTTTATTCCTTTCTCATCCTCACTTTCTCTCTTTATTCCTCTCTCATCATACCTTTCTCTCTTTATTCCTCTCTCATCCTCCCTTTCTCTCTTTATTCCTTTCTCATCCTCCCTTTCTCTCTTTATTCCTTTCTCATCCTCCCTTTCTCTCTTTATTCCTCTCTCATCCTCCCTTTCTCTCTTTATTCCTCTCTCATCCTCCCTTTCTCTCTTTATTCCTCTCTCATCCTCCCTTTCTCTCTTTATTCCTCTCTCATCCTCCCTTTCTCTATTTATTCCTTTCTCATCCTCCCTTTCTCTCTTTATTCCTCTCTCATCCTCCCTTTCTCTCTTTATTCCTCTCTCATCCTCCCTTTCTCTCTTTATTCCTCTCTCATCCTCCCTTTCTCTCTTTATTCCTCTCTCATCCTCCCTTTCTCTATTTATTCCTTTCTCATCCTCCCTTTCTCTCTTTATTCCTCTCTCATCCTCCCTTTCTCTCTTTATTCCTCTCTCATCCTCCCTTTCTCTCTTTATTCCTCTCTCATCCTCCCTTTCTCTCTTTATTCCTCTCTCATCCTCCCTTTCTCTATTTATTCCTTTCTCATCCTCACTTTCTCTCTTTATTCCTTTCTCATCCTCCCTTTCTCTCTTTATTCCTCTCTCATCCTCCCTTTCTCTCTTTATTCCTCTCTCATCCTCCCTTTCTCTCTTTATTCCTTTCTCATCCTCACTTTCTCTCTTTATTCCTTTCTCATCCTCCCTTTCTCTCTTTATTCCTCTCTCATCCTCCCTTTCTCTCTTTATTCCTCTCTCATCCTCCCTTTCTCTCTTTATTCCTCTCTCATCCTCCCTTTCTCTCTTTATTCCTCTCTCATCCTCCCTTTCTCTATTTATTCCTTTCTCATCCTCCCTTTCTCTCTTTATTCCTCTCTCATCCTCCCTTTCTCTCTTTATTCCTCTCTCATCCTCCCTTTCTCTCTTTATTCCTCTCTCATCCTCCCTTTCTCTCTTTATTCCTCTCTCATCCTCCCTTTCTCTATTTATTCCTTTCTCATCCTCCCTTTCTCTCTTTATTCCTCTCTCATCCTCCCTTTCTCTCTTTATTCCTCTCTCATCCTCCCTTTCTCTCTTTATTCCTCTCTCATCCTCCCTTTCTCTCTTTATTCCTCTCTCATCCTCCCTTTCTCTCTTTATTCCTCTCTCATCCTCCCTTTCTCTCTTTATTCCTCTCTCATCCTCCCTTTCTCTCTTTATTCCTCTCTCATCCTCCCTTTCTCTCTTTATTCCTCTCTCATCCTCCCTTTCTCTCTTTATTCCTCTCTCATCCTCCCTTTCTCTCTTTATTCCTCTCTCATCCTCCCTTTCTCTCTTTATTCCTCTCTCATCCTCCCTTTCTCTCTTTATTCCTCTCTCATCCTCCCTTTCTCTCTTTATTCCTCTCTCATCCTCCCTTTCTCTCTTTATTCCTCTCTCATCCTCCCTTTCTCTATTTATTCCTTTCTCATCCTCCCTTTCTCTCTTTATTCCTCTCTCATCCTCCCTTTCTCTATTTATTCCTTTCTCATCCTCCCTTTCTCTCTTTATTCCTCTCTCATCCTCCCTTTCTCTCTTTATTCCTCTCTCATCCTCCCTTTCTCTCTTTATTCCTTTCTCCTCTCTTTCTCTCTCCCTTTATTCCTTTCTCATCCTCCCTTTCTCTCTGTATTCCTCTCTCATCCTCCCTTTATCTCTTTATTCCTTTCTCCTCTCTTTCTCTCTTTATTCCTCTCTCATCCTCCCTTTCTCTCTTTATTTCTTTCTCATCATACCTTTCTCCCTTTAATCCTCTCTCATCCTCACTTTCTCTCTTTATTTCACACTTTCACAAGCAAAGAAACTTTAGAGAATCCCCCAAAATGGACCAAACAATGTTCGCACACAATACTAATACAGTTTTCAAATGCCAAATTTTATAAAAACCAGAAATGTCATGATTTCTAAAATGCATTACAATTTGCAACACAATATCAGATAAAGTTATATATTTATTGATTTTTAAAGGACATGGTATATTTTGATATTTTCATAGAATTAAGTTTATAAGAAATAGTACATTTCATTTTGGAGAAAAAAAATCGTAAGTGCTATGATGAATCAATATTTTTACTTTTGCAAAAGAAAAGATGTAGACTTAAAATATTAATTTAGATAAATGGCAACAAAAACAAAAAGCTTAGCCATTATTGTAAATAATTCAGTATTCAAGTCTTATTGAGCTAGATCGTGGAGTGATATTCAGTCATACATCTGGCACATAGTTATACTAATTTAGAGACTTTTAAATCCATTCTTTAACTTGTTTGAGAAGACTACCGGTATACAAATCTATTAAAGTACAACCACCATCTTCTCAAACCCAGAAGGGTGTTAAATCACCATTTAGCTGATAAAAGTGTAGAATGGAAATGAAATGGTTTCTAGTAAGTCAAATTAATATTGAATCAAAGCTCATCATGTTTTACATCTGTTGGTTAATTCACTACTTAACATTTCATGTACAGATATCTGCCTTCTTTTAATAGTACTGACAATATACAGACAATTTTGTATGTTGAGAGAAGGAAGGATATATGAGTGAACATCTTTATCTCTCTCTCTCTCTTAGCAGATGATGAAACAAATATCCATCTTCTGTTAATCAGTACATTTCAAGATTTTTGTTGGTGTGGTGTAATTTAAAAACTTTTGTAGGTTCTGAGGGCTGTGATAAAATATCAATCCAAAACATTTTAGACATCAATATGAAGATTACCAGTGATTTCACAATAGTACTCAGTCAATTGACATTTTGGGGCAACTTTTGACATTTTCACCAAATAAAATTATGAAACACTTTTTTTTTTTAGGGGGGGGGGGAATAATTTCTCAGACTTGGGTCTATTAAAAATACGTATTTTACCACTTGATATCAATCATATTCAACAGCTAAGACACTGACAGTATTTTGCTGCAAGGCAGGTACTTTTCATTATTGATGGAGACCATTATACCCCAAACTAATTATTTGATTTCTTCCCTAAAACTTGCATTACATTGATATTTACACTTACATTTTTTTCATTATTAGTGAAAAAAAATTCATATAAGATGAAATTTGATAAGGAATAGCTTTAGAAAAGTAACTGATTTGGTGTCCTGAGAAAGAAAATTAACCGAAGCAATATTCCTGATGAAGAAATGATGAATATTAGGTAGTATATCCAGTAAATGCTGTTTGACTCAAATATCTGAAGCACACTTAACTGCTGTTTATCATTTCATTTAGTTTCTTAGTTGCTTTTGTGTTAAAATGAGTAAAACTGTTCAATACTCTTCTAAGGTTATGAATTCTTTAATCCATTGATTGCTGACTTTTGTAATTCTTTGGACTTCGTAGAGGAACCACCTGGTTCTTGTGGGCATTAGCCATATGGAATGTCATGTAGCTACTAGTAGGTCAGCTAATACATCCATGATCCTTGTCATGTTCATAAACTCTGTACAACTCTAAATTTGAAAATTTCAAGATGCAAGCAGTTTGTTTCAGGAGCTACGTCACTCAGGCATATCTACCATCGGTGCTGCTGTATGTTGATGCTGATGTCGCACGGCCAAACAATTTCTTCACTCCCATGGTAGGCATGGGTATCTCTGAGTACTTGCATCGGAACATGCAACTGAAGATGACCTTGAAATGCGGATGCTTTGCGGCGTAAAGAATAGGATTTATGCAAGCGTGGGACATGAATAGGAGGGCTAAGTAGGTCCCTCTCATGTCATAGATTCCTGTGGGAAGGTGGATTGTGTAGGGCAAGACGCAGATAAAGAAACTCACGACCACCAGACAAAGGTTCTTTGTGATTTCGATTTGTTTCCGACTGATTGTCTTCTTCTTCGTCGATCTATGCGATTTGATGGAGGTGCCTATTTTGTTATCGTTGAGGGCGCTTTCCTCCTCGACGATCTCGACCGATGCTGCAGGGTCATTGCCACCTTCCTTGTTGGCCATCATGCGCATATGCCTTCGGATGAAACGGTAGATGGAGACATAGGAGAAGATGATGAGGATGGTGGAGATGATGAAAGCGAGGGCACCGATACCTTGGAAGACGAGAGCCAGCTTGTGGCGTGAGTTCCAGATGCAGATCCTGAAGAAGTCCTGGTAACCCAACCCACCCAGAAAGAACTGTGGCACAAGCAGGAAGAGAAACGGGAAGAGCCACGTGAAGGCGATCATCCAGGCTACCTTGTTGTGGGTGTACACCCTCATGTAGAGCTTCCGAGGCTTGGTAATCAAGACGTACCTGTTAAGGCTGATCATGGTCAGGTTCAAGATGCCACTTGTTTGAGTGACGATGGACAGAGACGCGATGAAGGAACAGAACCAGTCTGCAAGGGGCCACCCGTCCGCCGCGATCACGGCAACCGCATGAAAGGGCAGGATGGTACAGGAGAGAAAGTCACAGATGCTCAGGTTAACAATGAACGCGTTGGTGATGTTGTGGAGTTTACGCGATAAACCAACAGCGATGAAAACCATGGTATTTCCGGTAAGTCCCAGAAAAGCAATCACGCAAAATATGGTTGACACGATAACGACGTTGAAGTATCCATACAGCTCATATACCGACTTGGCCTGCTGTGTTCCATTTTCAGGTAAGTCCTCCATCAGGAGACTGTAATCCAATTCTGGTGTTGTCTCCATGTTTGCAGCTATTTCTATAGTCACACCCGTTCTCCAATTAGTCAGCTTTCAACTCTCTCTGCAGGATGAGACAAAAGAAATGTAAAAGTTAATGATTATCATCTTACCTGTTGATGTGCGAATTATTCGACTTGACAATGATCTATTTTGTGAGACAGATGTAATTAATAGAAAGTGACAATTGACAAACCATTCACCAACATTAAAAGAAGATACCTGTAATCGATGACAAATCTCTGATTGTGTGTAATCAGCACTGTAGTCTGGACATATGCTGTAAATGGAGCATCAGGAAAGTCATTGTTGCTGAAAATGAATACCCCAAACTGTTATTTCCTGAAGTATTTCTGATATTGAATCCTGCTTCCCAGAAGAAAAATAGACCAGGATAGTTGTGACACCTCTGAAATCCAGGGATCAAATTTATGACCTATTCTGATCTCTGTTAACAATGTTTATGCTAATCTACTTTCACTTTTAGAGAACAGGGGGGGGGGGGTGAATTTATAGATGACGCTACTGTAAGTTTGGAATGTATTAAACCCAAAATGCAATATGATATTGCATGTGGGAGATTATTTAAATATCCCTGCACATCAAGTTTGGTTCATTTATGTTCTCATGGAACATGCAGAATGTCATCTCTTTGGAGCCACACAAGGTTAACTCTTTTACTGTAATACAGAGTTGATAAGAGAGTTTACTCTGAAAGGATATCAGTAGCATGACTGTAATGCACAAAAAACTCCAAATAATTCAAGCAGGGAAACAGAATATACATTTTAGTCAGTGCAATATCTTTGATATGGTTTTTAATAACGTTGGAATTCATTTGTACAGTTACACAGGAAATGATCAAGGTAACAGCACCATTAAAACTAGACTTAAATTTCCTCCCTCTGCCAGCTACATGCAGTTGAACTTCCTGGATTTCAGAAGGGCCTGATAAAAGGAGAGAGTATACATGTATACTGTCCTAAAAGATGAGAAAAAACTAATATCCTTTCAGTGCCATGGACGGCAAATTAATGTAGCATAGTTTATAGGTTGTACAATCTCCTAGGATTAATTAATGGTGTTTTTTTTTCTTTAGTATACCAAAGTATTGGTCAAATGGATATTTTTTACAACTCATTTGAAAAAAAAATGATGCAGCGCTTTTCCGCTGAAATTCAAGCAGATCCTTCCCTTAAAAAAAAAATCATGATTTTATGTCATTAACCTGTTAACTACAAAATTCTTATCTTTTCATAAGCTAAATACAGGAACCACTCAGTTTCCGGTAAGCAAAGGGTTAAAAGGTGAAGTAGGTAAAATCTTTAAAATAATGGAAACTGGTTTAGGGCAAGGTGACGTAGGCTATTTTTCCTGAAATCAAATTCACCACTTCCTGGTAAACGGATGATAGTTTGTTAAAAAAGATACCGTACTGGAGATGACAAATAGGCCCGTGTGAGAACAAGGACTTCCTTTTTTCCCCCAGATTTTGGTTACAATTTATATAACTATTTAAATTTTGAAAATCATTCTTTGAAATCATGCCCCTGTTTTCTGCCCACTGTCTGATTTGATTTTCATTTTTCCTTTCTCTTTTTTATCTTACTTTCATTTTATTTCTCAATTTTACTCTATTTTACTCCTTCTGTCTGTCTCTCTGTCTCTCTCTCTCTCTCTCTCTCTCTCTCTACTCTTTACTCCTTCTGTCTGTCTCTCTGTCTGTCTGTCTGTCTCTCTCTCTCTCTGTCTATCTCTCTCTCTCTCTCTCTCTACTCTCTGTTTTTTTTTTCTCACAATCTTCCTCCTTTTCGATTCTCTCTTTCCATGATGTAATTTATCATTTAAAAAAATACAATCCAACATCTGGACAGGGAGAAAGTTAGTTTGTAACTTTATCACATGTTGCCTAACATACAGTTAACAAGTTTCTCTCTAAAAAAAAAGGGGTGAATTTTCACTACATTTTCACTCTCAAGAGGAGTAACGTCCGTGATCACCCGATTTTTTTTAAAGAGTACATTATCAATACCCTTCCCAAATTGTGTAACTTTTTAAGTATCTAACAAAAATTAATTTGTTTCTTGAGAATGTGTAATTATTAAAGATTTCATTTTTTTAAGCTACAAAAACCATCAAATTTACAACGGGTATGAATAATTTAGTTGCTACAATACACAACCACCAGCTCTAAACTTCAAAGAGAAGTGTTGTGATTCTGATTGGTCGCATTGCTCACCCCCTTTAGAAATTGTTGAGCATGGAAAGTTGAATGACATCTGGATAATCTGGAATGAACTTCAGCAGTCGTGATGATTTCCAAAATGTTTTAAATACATTCAGAACTATGTAGAGTAGTAATGAGACCAGTTGCTCTGTGTTTAATAGCTTTCAGATTAAAGCATTTTAAACCAACTGATTATCAAGATTGTCTATTCCTTACTAAACAGAGCAATAATTTGTCAAGTTTTCCTCTACATAAGTTGCAGAGGTAGGTAAATTGGGTAGAGCATGTTATGATTTGTATACTTTGGGCTGCTGCTGTTGGTGTGTGGAGTCTTTTTTTTAATTAGCTTTTCTCACTGCAGAGTAAATGGTAAAAATTGACAGAAAGCCGAAACTAGACACTTAAACAGTAACTAGGATATCAAACTACTGAAAAAAGATACTATGGAAAGTAACTAATGCAGTACTGTCCTTTACTAAAATGAACAGAAAGCCACTTAAAACCAAATACTTAAACAGAAACTAGGATATCAAAGTATTGAAAAGAGATATTATGGAAAGTAACTAATTCGGTACCAACCTTTACTAAAATGAACAGAAAGCCAATTAAAACCAAACACTTAAACAGAAACTAGGATATCAAAGGATTAAATTATATCAAAATATTGAAAAAGATAACATAACTACTGTAGCACTCTCTTCAGATTATTGTAAACGAAAGGTTAATCAATGTGAAACCAAAGATGCCTTACCTGTAAAACTGCTAATGAAATGATTATCCAACAAATTTGGTTGCAGCATACACAAAGACATGTACTGGTTTGCTCCAATTATCACTTGTTCGTTGTGATGACATAAACAATCACTGCATTAAAATGGCTATCTCATTTATTTACCAATGACCTCTATATATGGCTGACTTGTGCTGTGTGTTCGAGTCCTCAGCGAAAATTGTTTATCACATCCATGGAGAGAAAGTGGTCTCAATTTAACAGAATCTGCATCTCAAATGTGTTGAGGGATTCTCAAAAAACATGTACCACTCTGCTTTCCAGATTGCGTCTTTATCACACAGTGCAGTAATTCCATGAAGTGATAGAATCGCAGCCTAGAAGTGATAAAGTTTTGACATCCGTGTGTTTCGCTCTTCCTGCTATTAAACAAGCTTGGCAAGTCACACCACCACTCATATACCATCAAATGTGATAATGCAACTTGATCTCTTTCCTTTCTCTTTCAACCCCCCCCCCCCCTCTCTCTCTCTCTCTCTCTCTATTTCTCTCTCTTTCTCTTACTCTCTCTTTCTCACTCTCTCTCTATATAGATACCTGACCCCTTCTCTCTTTAGATTTGTTCTTTCTTTCTGATTTGTTCCTGTTTTCTGCTGTTTCTCCCTCTCTCTCTCTGTCTCTGTCTCTATCTTCTCTCTACTAGTTTTTCCTCTTATTCCTCTTACTCTCTTCTCTGTCACTCTAGATTTGAGAACAATTTGATGATGATAGAATTGGTCTATTCAGAAAATGAATGGTATTCACAGATTTTACAGATTCATACTGATGAGCTTTCAGCACCGATTATCTATGATCCCGTACACCTATACACAGACTGAATATATCTTCATTGAAACCTCTCTCTAGCTCTCTCTCTCTCTCTCTCTCTCTTTCGCTCTCTCTCTCTCTCTCTCTCTCTCTAGGGGCATTTACACTGTGTTCCAAACACGCCAAAAAATGCCAAACCGGAGCCTGACCGCGATGTTACCAAGGGCAACTACGCTTTACCGGCAGACATGCCAAGCCCGAAACATTCCAAAACGAAGTGTGATCTTTTGGCGTGTTTTGGCGTGTTTGGCAAGTATGAACGCTCGCAGTTGTAACATCACGATGTTAGGTCACTTGACTTTAGGAGCGGAGCTAGCTGCTGTCCTTGAAGAAAATGATAGAACGATGTAAACAAAGAATAACATAAGAGAAGGTGATAGAAGGAAGAAACAAAAAAAAACATAAGGAAACACCGAAAGAGGAAGTGATAGAATGATAAAAAAACAAAGAATAACATAAGAGAAGGTGATACAGAAGGAAGAAACAAAGAATAACATAAGGAAACACAGAAAGAGAAAGTGATAGAAGGAAGAAACAAAGAATAACATAAGGAAAGACAGAAAGAGAAAGTGATAGAATGATAAAAAAACAAAGAATAACATAAGAGAAGGTGATAGAAGGAAGAAACAAAAAATAACATAAGGAAACACCGAAAGAGGAAGTGATAAAATGATGAAAAAAACAAAGAATAACATAAGAGAAGGTGAGACAGAAGGAAGAAACAAAGAATTACATAAGGAAACACAGAAAGAGGAAGTGATAGAAGGAAGAAACAAAGAACAACATAAGGAAAGACAGAAAGAGAAAGTGATAGAATGATAAAAAACAAAGAATAACATAAGAGAAGGTGCTAGAAGGAAAAACAAAGAATAACATAAGGAAAGACAGAAAGAGGAAAGTTTTTGCATCGGAGTGCCGCGCATGCGCATTACCAACCAAAACACGCCAAAACGTCACTGAGCTTTTCAGTCGGTGATGTTTCCGCAAAAGTGTAAACGGGTGCGCAAAACATCGCGACTTTTCAAAATGAGGTATTTGACAGTATATATGCGCCTAAACTCTCTCTCTCTCTCCCTGTGATGAGCCATTTACTTAAAGCTTATCTGATTCATGCAGGAACATATACTTCCTATTTTCATTCACATTGATACTGCAGATCAAACACATCGCAGAGCAAACAGATAACCCGGCCAGCCCCTGACATCCTAATTTCTTTCTGTTTATTTTTCTAAATGTCTGTGTCTCTCTATGTTTGTTTGTCTGTCTGTCTGTCTTTCTCTCTACCTACCTACCATGCATGCATGCAAGATTTGACATCCTCATCCTAGATTCCTTCCCCCTTTCTTTTCTTTTCTTTCCTTCCCTCTTTCTCTGTCTATGTTGTGTGGAATACTATGTCCTAGCTGTCATCCTTAATTTTTTTTTTTCCTGTTTCTCTGTCGATGCCTCCTCCGTCTCCTCTCTTCCTCTCTCTCTCTCTCTCTCTCTCTCTCTCTCTTCCATCTCCTGTCTCTCTCTCTCCCTCCCTCTCCCCCCTCTCTCTCTCCCTCTCCCTCTTACCCCCCCCCCCCCCCCCCCTCCCCCTCTCTCTCTCTCTCTCCCCCTCTCTCTCTCTCTCTCTCTCTCTCTCTCTCTAGGCGCATTTATACTGTCAAATACCTCATTTTGGAAAGTCGCGATGTTTCGCGCACCCGTTTACACTTGTGCGGAAACATCACCGACTGAAAAGCTCAGTGATGTTTTGGCGTGTTTCAGTTGGTAATGCGCATGCGCGGCACTCCGATGCAAACACTTTCCTCTTCTATCTTTCTTTGTTATTCTTTATCACTTCCTTCTATCACTTTCTCTTTCTGTGTTTCCTTATGTTATGCTTTGTTTCTTCCTTCTATCACTTTCTCTTTCTGTGTTTCCTTATGTTATTCTTTGTTTCTTCCTTCTATCACCTTCTCTTATGTTATTCTTTGTTTTGTTATCATTCTATCACTCCCTCTTTCTGTGTTTCCTTATGTTATTCTTTGTTTCTTCTTTCTATCACTCCCTCTTTCTGTCTTTCCTTATGTTTTTCCTTATATTATTATTTGTTTCTTCCTTCTATCACCTTCTCTTATGTTATTCTTTGTTTTTTTATCATTCTATCACTCCCTCTTTCTGTGTTTCCTTATGTTATTCTTTGTTTCTTCCTTCTATCACCTTCTCTTATGTTATTCTTTGTTTTTTTTATCATTCTATCACTCCCTCTTTCTGTGTTTCCTTATGTTATTCTTTGTTTCTTCCTTCTATCACCTTCTCTTATGTTATTCTTTGTTTTTTATCATTCTATCACTTTCTCTTTCTGTCTTTCCTTATGTTATTCCTCATGTTATTCTTTGTTTCTTCCTTCTATCACTTTCTCTTTCTGTCTTTCCTTATGTTATTCCTCATGTTATTCTTTGTTTCTTCCTTCTATCACTTTCTCTTTCTGTCTTTCCTTATGTTATTCCTTATGTTATTATTTGTTTCTTCCTTCTATCACCTTCTCTTATGTTATTCTTTGTATATATCGTTCTATCATTTTCTTTAAGGACGACATCTAGCTCCGCTTCTAAAGTTACGTCACCTAACATCGCGATGTTACAGCTGCGAGCGTTTATACTTGCCAAACACGCCAAAACACGCCAAAACACGCCAAAAGATCACACTTCGATTTGGAATGTTTCGGGCTTGGCATGTCTGCCGGTAATGCGTAGTTGCCCTTGGTAACATCGCGGCCAGGCTCCGGTTTGGCATTTTTTGGCGTGTTTGGATGACAGTGTAAATGCCCCTACTCTCATGTGTGACGTTGCCCATACCGGTACCCTCACCTGACATCCTTATTGATTGTCTTGCCTTGGCCCTGATTGCAAGATAATATTCACCTTCATTTGAAAACTTACTGGTACATACTGTGTACATTCTCTGTTTCCCTATGCTTTTCTATTAACAGTGAATTGGTGAATCTGTCTTACCCCCTGTCCACACACAACATTTTCCGTGACTAGTCATGATTAGCTATACCGTTTCGCGATAGTGATACCGTTTCGCGATAGTTTTACGATGAAAATTGTAGGTGTGGACGCTCACTAACGTTACGTCGTATAACGAAACTAGTCTAACGAAACGCAGGTTTGGGCATCGTTTCGAACTGAAACTCAATAAAGAATCACGCCTAATCACGGAAATGTTGTGTGTGGACAGGGGGACCCCCTGGGGGAGTGTAACTAGTGTAACTAACTGGGCGGGGCTTAACGTGACCTCGAGCGAAAGGAGACCAGACTGTAGAGTTTCAGGATTACTTTCTTCTGTTTATGGACATCCTTGAATTTATACGATGATTATTTATATGACGTTTCTTGTGTGTGGACACTTTGAAATTTAGACTATGATTCTTTATACGACGTTTCGTTATAGAGTTTCGCGATAAATTGTTTTGTGTGTGGACACGCTGTTATATGGGCTCAATCAATGTATGACTATAGTTAAAGGACAAGTCCACTCGAAAAATAACTTACTTTCAATAAAAGCATAAAAGTTATGATTTTTTGAAAAAGTATGTAAAACTATGGAACAATGAGATTCACGACACAAATTTCCAAGATGGTGATCAGTTTGTGACGTCATGTCCTCACAACTTATCAATTGCTGTATATAGTTTAATCCCATTAATTTCCCTTTTTATTCCCCAAAACTTGATTTCCCCATGCCTTTGCCCAAGTTATATGATTTGTATCATATTGCGTGCATGACATTTCCCAAAAACTTTTATGAATTTTGAAGAATTTATACTATTTTCCGAATATTGTATTTCATAATTATTGATTTTTATATAAATAGTTTATCAAAATTCAATTTTTCATGATTTAACTGGACAAAAATTACTCTTTATATGTGCATCCACACAAAAACATATTACTAACAATCTAACTTGGATGCTGGTGTGAAGAAATAAGATTCTTAGGGTGAAAATAGGAAATTTATATTATCAATATAAAGAAAATAATTAGTGGATAGTGAGGACCATACGTCACAGACTCATGAGTGAGTTGCCAATTTGTGTAGTGATTTAAAAAAAAATTCATGTCATTAAAAATTCATAACTTTCTTATTACTCATCCGATTTTGCTCAAACTTTTTTTGATTGGTTTGTCTGATTTTTCTGGTTCTATTGAAAGTAAGTTATTTTTGGAGTGGACTTGGGCTTTAAGCTCCAACCATGCAGGGTCATCTACTGTTCCTGTTTCTCTGTAAAGTGTAATTGACCTTGTACTACTTAACCCAAAAGTCAATGACTTTTAATTTATTGTTTTCTACCTGTGGTAATAACAGGATGTAAATCTTCATAAAATCATGAACAAAATTTAATTGTGGTTGTGAAGAGATTTGGGAGAGATAGAGGTGGAGAGAGAGAGATGGGAGGGAGAGGAGAGAAAAAGAGAAGTTAGAGATAGGGAGAGAAACTAAGGGTGCGTTTAAGCTTAAATTTTGAAGGCAGAATGAGCGATTTGTAACGCTCATCGTAATCGCAGTTCCACGGTGTACTGTTTATGCTCACTTCTCTGGCTCCTCCAGGCAATTCTCCCTGGGTGGCCTTAATTGGCCTTGCAGCTGGATTCGCAACCCTGCACTGTGCATGCTACGTAGACCCACTAGAGGTCAGTGCGTTGACCCCATTTAAACGCGTTTACAAATTGTAAAAGCATCATTTTGTGAGTTTACGATCAGCAATCGTGATCGCCGTTTTTCGGTGATTCTACAAAAGTGAGAAAGGACGCAACCGTGTTTTAAACTAAACGCGTAACAGATGCCTGATTCTGGCCAGAAAAAGTTAAGCATAAACACGCCCTAAGACAAGGGGAGAGAAGGGTAGAGAGAAAGAGTGTGTGAGCTAGAGAAGGATAATGAAAATGAGAGAGAGAGAGAGAAATGGTGTAAAAGTACTACCTTTTCAACTCATTCTTACTTTCGACCTTTCTCTACATTTTGTTATTGAACTTTGTCACTCAGGAAGACTGAAAATGGGCATGTAGGACAAACTGATCCAGTGATATCCTGGAATATGAAATTACACCCCAGATATAGGAAGCAATTACAGTACACAATGAATTTAAGCATGCCCGCTTTTTGAAATAGCTCTAAACCCAAGGGCAGTTCAGGATATTGTGAAAATAGAGGTCACAGTATTCCTAAAAAATGTATAGACCCCCCCCCCCCCCCCCTCAAAAGGGGCTCCCTTATCCTTGATCAATACCCCTAAATCTGCTGTGTTTTAATAAACACTTGTCGAACTGAGCTCCTAAATGTCATGTGCATATGACCCCTTGTTGTGTATTCGTGTTCATTCAACATCAAATGAATATACAGGACTGCTCAAAATACTGTGCTTAATTGTGAAGATATTTAATGGGAGTTGTGGGGCTACTTTGGTGTTTATTGTTATGCCTTGATGCAAAAGGAACATCACTGGCTATAAGCCCATTGGCCTTGATTGCTTGCTACACAGTGATTGTAATCACCTGCCTATGCATGGGCACAGTTACTTCCCATTCTGTTTCATAATCTTAAAATAATGGAATTTTGTCATATCATTTGTGTTGTTGAAGTCATTCTGATATTCACAGCTAATTCTCAGACCATGCACTGATACAACACAGATTCGTTGTTTACTTCCAAGTTCCAACCCTAGATTTTCAACTCAAAATATGCTAAAATCACCTTTTTTTCCTTTTGTATTGAAGTACATTTAGTTAATCAAAACATCTAAACACCACCACTGCAAGCAAAAAGCATCGAACTGTTCTCACATTTCTGGTGGCAAACACAATGAGAAACCAAAATTTAAATATCCACCTCTGGAGTGTGGTTTTGTTTACGCCTGCCCAAATTTCACTGATTTGCAGTGTAAATGCCCGCTCTCAAAACTTTGGTACGATTCATGTTTTTCATCACGTGACTCTCCTCACTTCCGTGCCATCGCCCGCATAGTAGCGACAAGTCACACATGCGAACTCCTCAACTAATATTGGAATGAGCAAATACTCTCTAAAAAAAATCGAGTGATCACGGACGTCACTCCTCTGGAAAGTGAAAATAGAGTGAACATTCACTCTTTTCTTCTTAGAGAGCACTCTAAAATCAATCGATTTTCACTCCTAAACAAGTGATCACGGACGTCACTCCCAAGAAAGTGAAAAAATTCACTCTCTTTTTTTAAGAGAGTACCAACACTTTGTTATAGGTTTTTCAGTAGTGTAAATGGCAGTCCATTTTCAAAATGGTGTTTGGGGTGCATTAATAGGCCTCCTTAATAACCGTGTAAGCATCTAAATATAAATTTTGCACACTTTTTTGTTGTTTTACTATGAATGCCCGATAGGATTTCTTGTCATAAACTTTAATGTTTCCCTGAAGAGCCTAACGTCATGTACGTCATTTCACCCTTTTTCCTATTGCAGTTGATTTCTGTATCTTCATATGACGTATGATAATAAACTTGTAGTATTTTAATTATAACAAGAATGTCATGGTACCAGTCTCTTTTGGTGCATTTAATTTGATGTTACTCCTATCATTTTTTCTATTTTGGAAAATGTTTACTTGGAAAGAAAGCAGCAATATCAGAGGAAAAACATAATCATTAAAAGTTAAAGATCAATGTAGAATGATATGGGGAAATTCCCTTTGGTAATTAATGCAGGTCAGGGCGCCATCTTATAGTTGCAAAGGGGATTTTCGCTTTGATCCAATCAATTGCTAGTTTGCAGCCTCTTATCTCTTATGTAAATAGCTGCGATTGATATCAACTATTTATAAACAGGGATGCCAATTTTTAGGCAATAGCCTGAATTCAGGCCCTGGCAAGTTATTTTCAGACCAGATTTTAGGCTTTTTTTGTGTACAAAATAGCTCATTCTAGGTGATTTTCAGGCCCTCTGATCAATTCTAACTGGCATCCCTGTATAAATTGGGGCCTAGGTATGCATAATGGGAGAATCTTCCTCTGTTTGTCTCTTTACATCTGAGGGGAAATTTTTATCAAGCCATTATACTTAACTCACAGGTACAGTATGTCCACATCTAATGAAGATCTATGATGTATGTAACGAAATAGACTAGATATTTCTTTGAATAAATTAGAGGACACATTGTTTTCACACAATTATGCTTATTAGTAATTTAGTATATCTACAGTTTGGATGGATTTTGTATCCTATTCCTCTAAGCATCAAATAGAATCTTCATTAAGTCTATCACAGCAGCCACGAAAGGAATGTATTTCTTTCATTTGATAACACTTTGCATTCACTGCCAGCTGTAAATGCTTGATTCTTTTGCCTCTTGATTATTCTGAGAAATTATTCATCTCCATTCAACAGGATTCATCAAGATTATAGAAAATATTAGCATCAGTATGGAATGTAGGATTATTACTCAGAGACTCAAATCCATGAATATAGACAGAACTTAAAGGCATCGTTTAACCATGTTTCCAGTTTTACAAATCTCACCCCGTGTCCACACACAACAAATTCATTGTATAACTCCATCGAACTCCAATCATATATATCTTGATAATGAGACAGGTGATCGGCTTGTAATAGTCATGGGATTCCTGACTGACGTAAAGGTTTATAATCATGATGCCAGCACGAGCTAAATCCAGGATTTTGTTTAGAATCTGAGGCAAAGATACCCAATCCCTTTAACGATATCATACACACAAAAAACTGTGAATAGATACATCTACAAGTATACTTCTAACAAAAGATGAGGAATTGTACCTTATCTATGGAAAATAGAATACTTGCGTAATTGTTGTGAAGTAGACAATTTTTTAAGTGAACCCACTGACAAAAATATAAGCAATTATTCCTGAAGCATTGAGGCCATCTCCGCTTTCTTACTTACCAGCATTAATAAATTGATGGAGTTAGCGTCAGGAGAGCTTATGAGATCAAAATGATCTCCTTTGAAAGCACTTTCTTGATTCATTTGTTTTTCCGAGGAGTATACGTTGGCAACAATTTACTTGAAAAGGAGATATCTGCTTGAAGGGCATTAAAATATATATAAATATACATATATATGAGTCGATGCATTGTGACTGCCTCTAGATGATTAGTAGTGCAAATTTATGTTTTTTGATGACCTTAAAAGCAGAAAGCTAAAAATGTAATGTTACCACATAAAGACCCTTGAATATTTGAATCTTCGCTTGCTCTTTTGATTTGGTCATTTTCTTGTGTGACTTGCAAACAAAACAATACGATTAGCAATATGATTAACATATAGTTTATTCATGGAAAGACAACATCGTATAGTGAAACCCGCTTGAGCGACCACCTGTAGAGAAAGACTACTTGTCTATAAAAACAAACTTTCTTGTTTTTGTTGAAAACCCTTTCTCATTGAATCCTATATGAAAGGAACCTGTACATAAAGACCACTTTTCTTGTCCCCCTTCAGTCATCTTTATATACAGGTTTCACTGTACTTGCATGTAACGAGGTGGATGCCCTTTAATTATAAATACTAAAATAGGAAGGTTATCAAATTCAGAGAAAGCTTGACAATATGACTTCTGAGTCACTCCAGGGGCTTCACGAATATGACTACTATTAAACTCTATCAATTCACTGAAATAAATATATTTATTAGCAGCAAAAAAGACACAATCTTTTGGTTTTAATCTGTGCTAGAGAGGCAGTGGCAATATGCTCCAAGCCTGATTTCACCAAAGATGTAGGATTGGGGCGTTGATTGCGTCTTCTTTCTTTTGTTTTCTTCTTTTTTTTGCTATTTGGTTTGCTATTTGGTTTGAACTAAAATTGTGGGTGAGAGATATACCATCTATTTCGAGCCAAAAGGGCGTCGACCCACTCTAACAACAGACTATATGTTTTCTCCCAAATTGAAGTTCAAAATTTAATTAGCTTTAGAATTCAACTGCAGAAAAATATTATAGCACCAGAGGATGAGTTGCACATGGTCCTGTCCCATATGGTATATACATAGAGTTGTATACTTACCTGCTTCACATTTTTTTAGACAAATACTCCATGGATCTATAACAAGTGCAGAAGCAAGAATCCCCTGAACATGAAATTACTGTCAATCATATTCTGTTTCTCTGCCATATGCTTCCCCTGCCTTAAACAGTTGTTTAAACACCAAAGTATTCCATTAACTCTTATCCTGCCACTTAATCTCCATTGTGCCAAGCAACAAATCCCCCAGTGCCAAGTTTATAACGAGATAATCAGATTATTAACGCGATGGTACTATCAATAGCACGTTCAAATCACTAGGCACAGTCCAATGGGCATGAAAATAACTGCTATTACGAATGTGTGCAAACATGAAAGAAGCAGAGAAGCAGTAGCTTGCTCGCGTGTACAAAGCACTATAACAATAGCGTGCATGAAGCCTTATGGCAGGCTATGAGTTAAGGTACATAATAAAATGAACTTCCAGTCTCTTAGCAGAACATATCATAAGATGCAAAGGATGTGCTCAGTGTAAGTCAAATTCTGGGTTGTCTGGCATTTCAGAATATTGAATATATCATATTAAGCATCTGTCATGCAAGCACATGAAAATGTGTTCTCCTTCCATTGAATGACTTCTCCTTATATCATGTTGCCATGGAGACCTGTCTGCTGAAGATGTTGTCATATTCTCTGATAGCCATTCAGTCTGAAGTATGTAATGCTTCATGTCAAGCTACATCATAATCAAGGAAATTAAATGTCATTCTCCTTCCATTAAGTGATTTCTCCTTTTATCAGGTTGCTATACAGAATTTCCTACTGAAGATGTTGAATTATCAGTGCCTTTTTATGCCTCCGCCACCGAAGGTGGTGCCGGAGGCATCATGTTTTCGGGTTGTCCGTCCGTACGTCCGTCCGTCCGTACGTCCGTACGTCCTGTTTGACCGTTATCACAATATCTCAAGAACCATTTAAGATTTAAACTTAAGACTCGAGAATAGTATTTATCACCATAGGAAGACGATCTGATTAGATTTTGGAGTACGTAGGTCAAAGGTCACAGGTCACAGAGGTCAACTTATGAAATTCCTTGTATTGAGTTTGTTAGCGCGATATCTCAAGAACCATTTGAGATTTAAACTTCAAACTTAAGGATAGTATGTATCACCATAGGAAGACGATCTGATTAGATTTTGGAGCTCGTATGTCAAAGGTCAAGGGTCACAGAGGTCAACTTATGAAATTCCATACATTGAGATTGTTATCATGATATCTCAAGAACCACTGGAGATTTAAACTTCAAACTTAGTGATAGTGTGTATCACTATAGGAAAACAATCTGATTACATTTTGGGTCACGAGGTCAAAGGTCACAGGGCTCATTATGTATGCAAAAACAGCTTGTGATCGCGTTATCTGAACAACCGATTGATGGATTCCTGCCAAACTTTGGTCATGTATGTATCTTGCAGAGCTGATGAACTGATTAGATTTTGGGGTCACGAGGTCAAAGGTCAAAGGTCACAGGGCTCATTATGTATGCAAAAACAGCTTGTGATCGCGTTATCTGAAGAACCGATTGATGGATTCCTGCCAAACTTTGGTCATGTATGTATCTTGCAAAGCCAATGAACTGATTAGATTTTGGGGTCACGAGGTCAAAGGTCACAGCACACATTGTGTATGCAAAAACAGCTCATGATCGCCTTATCTCAAGAACCGATTGATGGATTCCTGCCAAACTTAGGTCATGTATGTTACTTGCAGAGCTGATGAACTGATTAGATTTTGGGGTCATGAGGTAAAGGTCAAGGTCATGCGGCTCATTATGTATGCACAAATAGCTTGTGATCGTATTATCATTAGAACAGATTGATGGATTCCTGCCAAACTTAGATCATTTATGTATCTTGCAGAGCCAATGAATGGTTCATAAGATCAAAGGTCATGGGCTCATTATGTATGCAAAAATAGCTTGTGGACGCATTCTCATTAGAACTGACAGATGGATTACTATTTAACTCAGGAAATCTTGCAGAGCCAATGAACTGAGTAGATTTTAGGGTCATGAGGTCAAAGATCAAAGGGTCATATATGTATATGAGAAATTGCTTGTAATCACGATATTCTGAGAACATGTTAATGGATTACAATTAAACTTGAATTTGAAAAATTTCTTCCGTTTCGATTTGTAAAATTGCTCTATGACGGAGGCATCATTTTCGACTGCGCGCAGTCGAATTCCATCTAGTTTTAATAGAGTACAGAACTTATTTCCACCAGCCATTTAACCACTGATGAAGATAGTCTATGAATAGAGGATGCTTGTTCCTGTGATGTGAAGTGACTCAATCATATCAGGTTGCCATGGATAATATTCTGTTGAAGATTTTGAAGCATTGATGCATTTTTCATGGGTGTAAAAACATTTTTCACTATGCAATTGGCCACTGGTGTATGACAGTTTGAACCCTCCCCCCCCCCCCCCCCATTCCCTTTGTCACAGTAAGCAAGAAATATATATATAAGGTGTTGGCAAGAAAATTAGAAAGTTATAAGCTAAAAACTGAATGTAAAGAGTTGACAGATAAAAAATATAAGGTTAAGAATCAAAAGTGCAGAGATTTGCATTGTTTCTTAAGAGGCTCAAATGTTAGACTAAGATCAGAATGACTGAAGTGAATAATTGTATTCGTTTTTCATATGATTTTTGTTCTATTCACTATCAGAATTGAACTGATTATACAGCCATTAATCAAACATTATTGATTTGTGAATTTGTGTGTATTTTCCCTTGACACAATAGACTCACTTTCATATGAGTTTAGGATCCTGTTCAAAGGTTTACTCATCACATTTGGTCGAAATTATATTTTTATTAGACATGTTTTATGATGTCATGGCCATTTTTCTATTGTGTGATTTTTGTTTACGCTATATGGTTACCTGTGCTAATTCATGTTATAAATGAGACTATTTAGGATTGGGGTAGGGCAAATGTGAATTAGGTCATAAAATGTTAGTTTTAGAAAGGTTAAGACAAATACTTGCTTTTGAAGATAGATTGTACATATATAATATACAGAGAGCTTCCAATAATTAAAATGATTACAGAAAAGGAAAACTCACCACAGCTAGTTCTATATTGATATGGATTATGGACTAACACTATCAGTAGAAAAGGATTTCACTCTTTAGGTCAGCTTGATTATCAAGAAAAATATGTACCAGCAAGAAGTTTCTTTACATGAAATAAAGATATCAAATCCTGAATACAATGCCCTGATATACTTTCGTTATCACGCTAAGATTTTCCTAATAGCCGTAACAACTAGCTTGATTCTTTTTCTTGCTTGGCTTGTTAGTTTAGCTTTTTACAGGTTTTCAACCTAACTCACTTGAAAGATATTATTCCTTTGTAGTTTTGAACAGGCAGTTGAAGTTTGGTGAGAGTCTGTGAATTGTGTGAAATTCCTTTTCTTTTTACATCATTACTAGAACCCAATATGACCTTTAACAGCAGACAGGCCTAGAGGCACAAGTGTTCAACACCATGGGGGATTTGCTGTTTGGTCTTTAATTGATGTCTTAATTGCCATGGCCTGTCATCTTTCTGTTCCTCTTTCCCTTTATACTACCACTCTTCCCCGTATACCAGTACCTTTGTAACTAAAGCCTTTTCATAGTAGAGGAAAGATAGCAAGATGTCTGCTTATAGATCCTCAAGAAAGTTAATTCAGTTTAATTCATATACTTAAATGGACTTGGTAACATTGTTCAGATGAGAGATAATGGTGCTAAGGTATTGACTTCAATGCTAGATGTACATGTAAAGATAATCTTAAAGTTTGAGTGAAAACAGACCATTATTAATGAGAAAAATTGAGAAAAACTTATCTAATCGATTCTTTAATTCTCCCAACTTCATTATTACAAGTTAATGTGATGCCTTCAAAGAAAACCATAAATATCTTTGCGGTTTGAGAATTTTTTTCAGGATTGTTTGCACGCTAGAGGGTTGTAGAATGAATATGATAAGTAAGACTTCATACAAAAATTACGCAGTTTTTTCATCAACCTTGAACAAAGTTACTGAGTCACTTTAACACTGAATTAACAGCCTTTTGCTGAAAAAAGATGTGCAATAAAAAAAACTTTGAGATATTCAAACATCCAGCAGGTGTTCTACCTGGTTCCTATTTACTACTCCTGGGTTGAGTGTGGCAAAACAAGATCAATGTCTTGCCAGAGGATATTATAGAGTCATCATGTCAAGACTTGAACCATGGCCTTTGAATATCAAGTGAAGTCCTCAAACCATTGGACTTGTCTTTTTCAATAAAAAAAACTACCCTTAGAAGTACTACAAGCCTTTTTAATGAAACATAATACACCATATTGTCTGTGTAGAGCCACAAGGATATTATCTCATATTCTTTATCAGAAATGCCCTTGTGGCTCCAGACAGACAGTATCATAGTATAAGGAAATTTAATAAAAATTAAAAAGAAGAATAATCATGATAATTGGAAGAATGTGTAATAAAAAGTGACTGGAACTTACTTTTATAATGGATCATATCATGCTGCAACAACAATATTTTAAGAACCAAACTTGACCAGGTCCGTAAACTCTTCACTTAAACTTCCACTGACAAGAACTTTGTGTTGTTTGTTGACAACCCTGATCCACACTGATGTTTATGACCCTGTGTAAAACTCATTAGTGAAGCTAATTGCTTGCTAGTTAACGAGATATATCTTCAACTTGCACCAGTCGTGCATACTTCTGTTTTTTCTTTCAAGATCAATATACATGTAGTTCCGATTCCTGTACGATGCCCTTCTGTTATTATTTATTCTGCTATTGTTATGTGACTTACAGTTATCAAAGAGAGAGAGAAAGAAGGGGGATGTGAGAGGGAAAAATATGGAGTGAAACAGGTAGAGAACAGTAAGCAGTAAAGAGAGAGAGGGAGGGGGAGGCAAATGAAAGAAAAAGAAAGAGAGAGGGGAAATTTAGAAAGAGAGAGAGGGAGAGAGAGAGAGAGAGAGAATAAGGGGAGGTAAATGAGATAAAGGGAAATAGAGAGGGGAAAATATAGAAAGAGAGGAATATGAGAGGAGATAGAGATAGAGAGAAATAGATGGAGAGAGAGAGAGAGAGAAATAGATGGAGAGAGAGAGAGAGAGAGAGAGAGAAATAGGTGGATAGAGAGAGAGAGAGAGAGAAAAAAAATATAGAGAGAGAGAGAGAGAAATAGATGGAGAGAGAGAGAGGTGAGCATGAGATGCAGAGTGTGTTAATGTAGGTGAAAGAATATCTCTGAATAATTAAACATGCTAAAGAAAAAAATTGGATGTAATGCATGCATCTCATTCATTATAAAGTGTTATCACAATACCAGCCTAGGTCATGCCAATTACTGAACACAATCATAATCATGTGTACCTGGTTTGGTATAGAGATTTATGTCAGACAGGTATCCGTGACACTGTTGACAGTGTCTGTTATATAATTGTTAATTATACACTGAATTTTCAGACCATTATTTTTTGTGTGAATATCGACAATGTGATATTGATAAAGAACAAGAAAGAGTAAGATAACATGTGAACAAGTATCCTCCCCATAAAGGAAAATACCATCACAACAGAGGTATTTGACTATTTGTCTTTGATTTAATGAATGTTTTCTTACCTTACTTTATCTGTACATAGAGGGAAGCGTTACTTCTTCCTTCTCTAAATACACCTTCAGAATATAAGCCATTGTGATCAGACTGGGAGAGTTCACACACATTCGTTATTCCCCATGATGTGTTTACACTAGTGTGTTATTTACTGTTTCTGCCATGCGAGACATAAGCGGATTGCTTTGTGTGCAACATGTTTGTTTCTTTAAAGTTTACCCAGACGCATTTTAGTCAGTGAACCCATTAAATAGATTAAGCCCTCAGGGAAATTGTCAATCATATCAATTCAATTTTATTAATCCTTTCTTTACATAGTATGCACTTTAAATTGCTAGTATCTTGTGCATACCAAGCCTGAAATTACCTGGGCTGAAGTCTATCAGAAATAAAAAAATGTATCAAAATGAAGTTGTATCCAGCACTGCAGGTTAAATGGTTCCATTTCTATATTCTATCGCCTATAGGACTTAAGCTGTTGGATGCACCATTTTGATATAATGTATAATTACCATAGGCTGAAATTATATTTCAGCCTATGGTAATTATACATTATATCAAAATGGTGCATCCAACAGCTTAAGTGATTCCATGTCTATTTTTCAGCATGATATATAGTTCCTTTCAGGTCTGTGACACAAAAATAGTCTAAAGTGGTATTTGCATACATCAAGATAAATACATATGAAAGAAAAATAAATTGGATCAATATGAAATGCTGAAATGGATGGCTCAAGACTCGAGGTACTTGGAGAGACACTTGAGTTCTGATTGGGTCACTAAACCTGTCATAAACTGACAGATCAATATTGATGATGATTATGATTAAGTCCAGTTTGGGCTATAACATACTGAATACCATTTGTGTAGAATTCGGACAAGTCAGATTTACCTCAAACTGTTAAAAAAAATGATAACATTAGGATTTTACTACTCACCTGAAATCCTTGAGTCGTTCACTAGGAAGGCTCCACCATGTTGTGAAATCTTAAGATAAAACTTCTGTGGAATGGAATTCCAGTGAACAATGCTGCAATAAACTGTGATTTACCTTGTGGTTATCTGTAGATGGTTGAACAGTTCTCCTTCACTGCTTTCCTTAGTGGTCACACACCGTGCACCTTTGCAGTGTAAAGACATTTTGTTTGTCAATGACTAGTTGTGTACCTAAATTGCTGCGGTGCAGCTCTCTCTCTCTCTCTCTCTCTCTCTCTGTTCTCTCTCTGTCCGTATCTCTCTCTGTTCTCTCTCTGTCTCTCGCTCTCTCTCTTGCTCTCTCTCTCTCTCTCTGTTCTCTGTCTCTGTCCATCTCTCTTCCTCTCTCTGTTTCTCTGTCTATCTATCCATCTCTCTCTCTCCCTTTCTCTCTCTTTTTTTTTCTCTCTCTCTCTCTCTCTCTCTCTCTCTCTCTCTCTCTCTCTCTTTCTCTCCTTCTCCCCTTCTCTTTCTTTCTTTATCCTAAATAAATTTCCCTCTCTCTTTCTCTCTATTTTATATTTCCCAGTCTTTGGTCAACTCATAGAAATTTTGGTGAATGAATGACATAAAATGATTTCCTTCTGGTCTCTAATGGTATTTGGACCCCGACTCAAAAATCTTAACCCACTGAATGCAAAGCCAGAAACAAGTATATGTGAAATGTATGTAGGGCCGTTGAGCCCATTTTCTTTATCTTTTGACTTTTTCAGTATTTCCGAATAATTTAAAAACATTCAAAAACTTGATCACAATTACTTTTGAAAAATCAACCCAAGCACACTAATGTATATTCCATAGAAATCATGTTCAGATTACGTAATGCGTCATTGTTGTGTTCGCACATTTCAAAAGGTGATGTCCAACGCCAGTGGAATTGCCTTAGATTAATTTTTTTCAAAAGTAGTTGTGTTCGATCGTGTTAGGGAATGTTTGTTGTCATTCTAGAGTTTTACCATCTACCAAAATTGTATCCAACATGTTGATTGTAAATTCTCACAGGATAATCTCCCAAGAAGGAATGTCTTGTAACCGTTTCCTGCTTTCTTTTTTTTTTAGAGTGAATAAAACGTGATTATACAGTTGAGTTCATGCAAGCCAGTCAGGTATGAAGGTCTACAAACCAATTGTACATACTGGACCATGACTGGTGCATTCAGATACAGTGGTTGAAACTGGTGTGCCTTTTAGAATTGATTCCTAGTTTCTCATCTTTTTGGGCATTTATTTCTTTTTATTTAGGTTGAAGTATTGCTATCTAAACCTCTGAAGGCAATATCTAAACAACATTAAATGAATATTTTGCACCCAAAACCCTTAAACCGCCATTTTACCACTGCCGGTCTATATCCTTATCTGCTTGGGAAAAAATATTTGTAAATTACAGGCAAAATTAAATAGTGTATTACAATGACAAAGCAAAAATGACCAATATAGAAATATGTCAAAATTGCCATCAAAATGTACTTTGTTTTGGGGGGGGAAATACTTCATTGGCTATTTTGGTGTCCCCAACATTGTAAGTTTAGATGATTATTTGGTAATGGCCCTCAACATGTTAGTACTCCCAGGGAGGTGAGACTCATTTCCCTGGCACTTCTAAGTATTTTTAACACAGTCTGTGCTTTTGTCCTCCGATGAAAGGATGTTGTGCAGTTTGTCAAAGGAAATGTACCTTTGTGTTAATCACTCTAATCCTCTAATGAAAATAACATGACCTAATAATTATTCCTGGAAGAAAATATATATGACAGGGCAGCAACAGAGAAATCCTTCAACTTCATTCTGATAAAGGGAAAAGTGGCATCGCTGCCAAATACCAAAGTCGGAAATCATTAATAGGCTTTGGCCGCATAACAAATAAAGCACTAAATCCAATCTGTTATTAGCTTGACTGATATTGATTCAAAATTCAAACCATACATTATATCATCTGCTTTGAGCCAAAAGGGTGTTAAGTCCGTGTAAAATGACATGAGTGAACACCCTGGTGTATGGTTTGAATCAGTATTAAACAAACTGATAACAGATTGGATTTAGTGAAAACCAAACACTGATTCGGTGCAGGCTTGTTTGTATCTGGGTAAAATATGAAGGATGGCTAATATTATTATTACTATTGCTGATACAGTAAGGTTATGCTTTGTTAAGTACAAATTAAATGGAAACAGGAAATGAATTTGTCCTTGTACTACTTATGAAGCTAGGGACAATGTAAATTACTCATTTATTTGCCTGCGCAGATTATACACATAATGATATACATGACAAATCAAATATCGCAAATGTATGCCAAATATAAAAACCTTCAGTCATATTTTGTAAAGAATTAAGGAAATCAATTATCCAACATTAAAATTGTCAGTATATGATCTTTACGGATAAAAGGATGCCACTGTCTTTCAATTACAGCCGAGTATCGTTTCTTTTATAATTCTTTGACTTTTGTTGATATGCTTACCGGTATATATATATATATTTTTTTTTTTTTTCTATTGGTGGGATGTCAAGAAGACAAGAGATAGAGAAAGATACACAAATCTAGATTCCTGGTCAGAGATTTAAATTCATGCATTACCTGATACGTTGTAAAGCCAACAAACAGATATGCTGTAAAACCAACAAACAGATATGCTGTATAACCAACAAACAGATATGCTGTAAAACCAACAAACAGATATGCTGTAAAACCAACAAACAGATATGTAGTATAACCAACAACCAGATATGCTGTATAACCAACAAACAGATATGTAGTATAACCAACAACCAGATATGCTGTATAACCAACAAACAGATATGTAGTATAACCAACAAACAGATATGCTGTATAACCAACAAACAGATATGCTGTAAAACCAACAAACAGATATGCTGTAAAACCAACAAACAGATATGCTGTATAACCAACAAACAGATATGTTGTAAAACCAACAAACAGATATGCTGTAAAACCAACAAACAGATATGCTGTATAACCAACAAACATATATGCTGTAAAACCAACAAACAGATATGCTGTATAACCAACAAACAGATATGTTGTAAAACCAACAAACAGATATGCTGTAAAACCAACAAACAGATATGCTGTATAACCAACAAACAGATATGTTGTAAAACCAACAAACAGATATGCTGTAAAACCAACAAACAGATATGCTGTATAACCAACAAACAGATATGCTGTAAAACCAACAAACAGATATGCTGTAAAACCAACAAACAGATATGCTGTATAACCAACAAACAGATATGCTGTAAAACCAACAAACAGATATGCTGTATAACCAACAAACAGATATGCTGTAAAACCAACAAACAGATATGCTGTAAAACCAACAAACAGATATGCTGTAAAACCAACAAACAGATATGCTGTAAAACCAACAAACAGATATGCTGTATAACCAACAAACAGATATGCTGTATAACCAACAAACAGATATGCTGTATAACCAACAAACAGATATGCTGTATAACCAACAAACAGATATGCTGTAAAACCAACAAACAGATATGCTGTATAACCAACAAACAGATATGCTGTAAAACCAACAAACAGATATGCTGTAAAACCAACAAACAGATATGCTGTATAACCAACAAACAGATATGCTGTAAAACCAACAAACAGATATGCTGTAAAACCAACAAACAGATATGCTGTAAAACCAACAAACAGATATGCTGTATAACCAACAAACAGATATGCTGTATAACCAACAAACAGATATGCTGTAAAACCAACAAACAGATATGCTGTATAACCAACAAACAGATATGCTGTAAAACCAACAAACAGATATGCTGTAAAACCAACAAACAGATATGTAGTATAACCAACAAACAGATATGCTGTATAACCAACAAACAGATATGCTGTAAAACCAACAAACAGATATGCTGTATAACCAACAAACAGATATGCTGTATAACCAACAAACATATATGTTGTATAACCAACAAACAGATATGTAGTATAACCAACAACCAGATACGTGTACAACTATCAATTTTTTTAATTTTTGTTAATACTTTATATGCATGCAATGTATGCAACCCTTATAAGGTAAATGTGGGATAGGTTTTCAGCTGGGAGAGATTTATGTGCCACTTTTAACTTAGCATTTAATGAGATTCTTTGCAAATAATACAAGAAAGATTTCAATATCTGTTTTGCACATTTCTTTTTATACATGTAGAACTGTGTGACATATTGTCTAAAAGTTCACTCAATTTCCTGTAAGCTGCCACAGCTAAATATGATCTTGGAGTTCTTAAAAAAACAAAAACATATCTTATGACTGTAATATGATATCATTCTACTACCATCATATCTTTTGTGTTTAAGATGTATGGGATAGATAGACCAGACGGTACATTGATTGTTCTAACCAGTGGCATACAGGAGCATATGCCCCCTCCCCCTCCCCCTCCCCCAATCAAGTGGTAAACAAAATGAAAGAAAGAAAAGGAGAGAAGAGAGAGAGAAAGGGGAGAGAGAAGGGGGACAGAAGAGAAAAAAACACCTAGACCACCTCCCATACCTCACCCTTATAGCCTTTCCAAATAAAACTGGTCCCCCCCCCCCCCTCCCCTCTATTATTCCAACGCCCCTTTTATAGGTAGGCTCATGTTTCACCATTTGATCTGACCATTTGAAACTGACAATGAAGATTATGTTTCAAGCAACCTTTGAAAGGTAAGGTATGGTATTTATTTTCCAAAACAATACAAACAAAATAGAAAAGTACACATAAAATCAAGAATATGGTGAATGGCTGCATAACCCATTCAGCTTTGTTAAAAGTAATACAACATGTTGGTATGGGGTCATGAATTCGGTTCAAATGAACATATTGGAAGCATATGCGATCCTACAATATTTAGTGATAGTTGTCGCGGTTGAAATCGAGTCTAAAGTTATGAAAATGTAAATAATAAACTCTTCATGTTGTATAGCTCCCTCTCAAGGTCAATATTTTAATTAAGCTAGAAAACAATGTTTCTTGACTAAAATCGACCAATTAGCTATTCCTGTTTGGAAATTATATATCACAACTACATATTCTGAGATTTTCATGGTCGCAGCTACCATTGTACGGCCGTAGGCGTTATTTGAAATTTATCAACATTTACTGGGAGCAACAGTAAAGTTTTATATTCAATTTTTATCGAAAGCAGAAGTGTTTTAGGGGCTAAATTTTCTAGTGCTTATAAAACATCCACAGGGGCATCTAAATATATTAAAATTGTAAAGAATCACTATCCACCCAATTTTCAAAATTTTCCAAAACTTTGTATTACCTTTAACATGATAAAAATGTTCTTCCTTGGGGTCCAAAAAATTTAATGAAAAGTGAACTTACAATAAAAAAAAAATACAGCAATTCTATACTTATAGTCAAACAATTGAAGACATCTTTAGATTATAGAGAGCACAAAACACATTCTGATTCCAGAAGAAGAAAAAAAAACATTGAGAACTGTAATAAGCCTGTATCCCTGTGGTTGAGTTTTTTCAAGATATTCTGGACCATTAATGTACAGGTTAGTATGCCTCACAGAGTTATATGCAATAGCTAAGAGCAAGGAGACATAATTCATATACTTATACTATAGCCTTGCTGTTTGTCAGCAGACAGAGTATAGATGGTAGATTTTAAACATTGATTTTTGAGGAAATACCAAAGAGTTTCTGGGATTGTAAAACTATAAATTGCTTAGAGTTGAAATAATCTTTTTAGATTGGTCAGCCTTAAAACCCACCAACAACAACAACAACAACAACAACAACAACAACAACTCTACAGCTATTAAATCATTTTCTATAACATGAATTGATATCAGGGGCTTATAGGGGGGGGTAGTCATGACTCATTATTCCAAAGGGTAACAATTGCAATCGCAAAAATTGATAACTGATATAAACCAGGGGATTTTGTGAAAATTATAAACTATTTGAGTATTTGTCAATCTGAAAATTTATTATATATCCAAACCCTCATTCTTTTGATTGAGAAGAAGACAAAGTCAAGTGAATGCACTAATATCACGGTGTTCTCACAAAGCATGTATGTGTGGAGTAAATGATGACTGGTCTGTAGGTTGAAGTACCCCCTCATTGGTCAGATATTTCCACAAGTTCATCATTGGTTTAATGCTTTAGTGATGTCTGTGTATTCTCATGTACTTGGTGTGTTTTTTAAATATATAATAAGCTGACAAATTTGTTGTGTTTTTGTGTTTTTGTGTTCTTTTTCTTCTTCTTTTTTTTTGGGGGGGGGGGATTGAAATGACTATTTGTATACCGTAAATAACGTTGTATAAACCGCCCTCGTGTATTAACCGCACCCCTCTTTTTCGCCCTTTAAAAAAAAAAAAAAAAAAAAAATTTTTTTGCCGAGATTTTTTTTTTTTGTGTGTAAGATCATTACGGTACTGTAAATTAAAAAACAGTAGGGACCTAGGATAGAACCTTGTGGTACACCATGTAATAGAAAAAAAATTGGAGGAATTATTATTATAAACTACATATTGAGTTCTATCAGAAAGATTACTTTCAAACCAAGATGACAGACAAATTTGAGTGTTGTTCTAGTTTCCGAGTGGTGAGTCAACACACCGATTACCGAGCCGGGAGACATTGCCAGGCATAGCGCCAGGTGGAGGGGCATAAATTGAAACTTTTTTTTTGTTGTACCGAGTATAAACCGCACCCCCGACTTTGAAATTTTTTCGGCGGCAAAATAGTGCGGTTTATACACCGTTATATACGGTAGATGTATCAACAATATATGTTCCACACAATTGATTTATCGTTTTCTGAATTTTATTTTATTTTTATTTTCATTGATGGCTATAGTGAATTTGGAAACTTTTTGTTTAATTTACTATCTTAGCTTCTTTTGGTTTGTAGTGTGACTTTCGGTTATATCAGAGTCAATAATATCTGTAATCCTTCTCAACCTCCCATATTTCTTTTAATTGCTAGCTCTATTACACTTTATTTCTTTTTCTTTCTCCCCATATGTCTCTGTTTTTTCTTTCTCTTTCTCTACATTTGCTCTCAGTCTTTCTTCCTCCTCCTCTCACCCTATCTATTTCCCTCCAACCCCCTTCCTATTTCTCCCCCCCCCCTCTCCCATCTCTCGACCAGCCCCTCTCTCTCTTTCTCTGCTACTCGATCGTCTCCCCTCCCTTCTTTGTTTCTACTCTCAATATTTCTACACCCCATCCCCCCCCCATCTCTCTCTCTTTCTCTCTCTCTTTCTCTCTCTCTCTCTCTTATAATTTACTGTATATCTTTTCCCTATGCGTTAATTTCTTTTTCTCGGTACTCTGTCCTGATCTGCTAATTCTTCATCATGTCATAATGGCAATTCAGTTTTCTACCCTACCCTACATATTATATGACGTAAACAAATTTGAATGAAATGCTAACTGCACCAGTCCATGCGTACATGCATCTATTGATCAATCAGTACTACCCTCTGTGTTAATACCTAATCATTATCTGCCAATTAGAGCAATTATTAACCCGTTTTACCTCCAAATTAAGGTACAATCATTCATCTGTAGATCAAGGCTGACCTTTTGCATGGCATACCATGGATTAACTTAATGGTACTGTGATCATCAGAATCCCATTTCTTGATGATCACAGTAGATGTCCATCTGATGATTGATCAGGACCCAGTTAAATATTTTCTTTGATGATGTGGGCATCCTTTCAAGTAACCTTCATCAGTACAAGTCCACCCACATCCCATTGAAACAGGCATTCATTTTAATAAACACATTACAAAAGGATGTGAATACTTTTATACTTGACGCCGATATATTTTGTCCTAAATATAAGGCTGGGGATGGGGATGCAGTTGGGTTCAGATTAGGTTTTATGCTAGGTTATAGGGTTAGATGTAATCTTTGTTCCAAAGTTTAAGATTGAAATTATTGCTAGAAAATATTGCTGGAGCATATGCAAATATAACCTTTTATGACCATTTCGCTGGGCTCCATCGATTTTGTCAAATTAAGTGATTTTGGGGGTGTTTTTGTGATTTGTTTTGTTTTTTTGTTATGAATTTAGAGAAAACATCTATAATCAAGGCTGATAAGAGATGGCTTAAATTCCTTATGATTTACTGGTAACTCACTTTGCCCATTAAAAATGTGTGTTTAATTAAGAAGAAGAAAAAATCCAAAGGGGTAATATCTTCTATGTCAAGTCTTATTTTGAGGTCTTTTTAGGTACTTTTCAATTTTTTCTATCTTTCTGCGGATGTTCAAATTGTTCTGAACATTATAATGAATTTATGAACCAGACATGAAGTGAAATACATACTTCTAAAAATAGAATGCCCTGTACATATATGTGATTTGGAAACTGTAGTGCAATGTGAAGGGAAAAGGGAGGTAGAGAGGAAAGATGCAACCCCATAATTGAGTTTCAGAGATTTTTGTCAGGACATTTAATAGTCTGTATTTCTGTTTAAATTGTTGGATCACTCACTTGAGCTCATTTCAACCCCCCCCCCCCCCCCCCCCCCCATGGGAAAGCTAGCTATTCCAATGGAAGAAATATGATAGCATGTAGCATTTGGGAATCAATACAGACCCTCTCAGCCCCTCATCCCGTTCCCCATCACAATATTGATCTTGAATCAATGGTAATTGCACTTTGTTTTTGCCTCTGTGCATGTGTGGGCATAAATACCATCGGCCAATGCATCCCCCAAGTGCTTTCCTCCAGCTAGGTATATACTCATACCCTATATCTTTCAGTAATAGGAATACAGAGTGGAGAGTATGATTGTGAAGACTTTCAAGAATTCAAGTCAAGTGCAATTTCAACTATACCCTATTTTGTTGCCTGTAGAAGTCATGTTTGGATTGCATAATATGTCAATGCCGTGTTTGTTCATTTCAAAAGATGATGGATATGAGGCTTTTTTTTAAGTCTTTCTAACTTTGTCGATAGAAAACTGGATTGCTATTTAAATCGATGGAAGAAAAAGTGAAAATCTCTTTCATGAGTTTCTTTTGAATATTGAATTTCTTTCTTTGAGCTACATTTTCTTTTGTTTTGTGCTGCTAGTTTGACAAGCTTTAGAGATTTTTCACATTCTTTCATGATATGTACATCAGTTGTGAAAGCATTTTGCAAATCATCTGTTCCTGTTCATTTACAATTTTTTTTCAGTGGCGTTAATAATCTTAATTGTCCACAAATATACCAGATTGCTTATAACGATAGCAATCTGAGTGCATGAAGTCAGATGGGTCTGCGTGGGGGAGCAATGCCCTAATGGTACCTAGATGACAGTTAAACATCTAAGAGAAGTTTTATGATCGTAATAGTTGATCATGACCACACAAACATTTCAATCTGATACACCATGGACCCTACTAGTAGGGTCCATGGATACACCAATAAATGACATTTTGTCTCAACAGTGTCTTGATTCATTGAGTTGATGCTTCCGTTGAATTATTACATCTGGGTATTCAACCTGACTTCTGCTTGATATATAGGTTGTTGGATCCTTTTTCAGTATATTTACCGGTAATTGATTTTTATTCTGTGCTTCTAAGGTATCGTTTTATATAGTGTCCTTTCTCTCTCTCTCTCTCTCTCTCTCTCTCTCTCTCTCTCTCTCTGTTTATCCCCCTCCTTTTTCTCTTTCTCTTTCTCTTTCTCTTTCTCTCTCTCTCTCTCTCTCTTGCTCTCCCTCATCTATCAATCTCTGCCAATCTCTGCCAATCTCTCTCCCACTCCCTTTCCCTCTCCTCCCTCTCTCTCTCTCCCTCTACTTCCCCCTCTTTCTCTCCCCCTCTCTGTCAGTCTCTCTCTTTCTTTCTTTCTCTCTCTCTTTCTCTCTGTCTCTGTCTCTGTTTCTCTCTTTCTGTCTTCCCATCTCTGTCTGTTGATCTCCCCCATTTCTCGCTCAACTCCTTCTCTCTCTCTCTGTCTCTCTCTCTCTTTTCCTTTTCTACCTCCCTTCCTCTCTATTTCTCTCTTCATTTTTCTCTACTCATTCTCCTGTTCACTCTCTTTCTCATCTCTCCCATTTTTTAATTTTAATATCACACCAATCATATTTTTAGGGTTTACTGTTTAATGCCCTTTGTGTTCTAAATTAAAAATGTTACTTTATGCAGATAGATGACTCATGGATCAACAGAGTAGATATGAATCATTTTTTATTATCTTTCAGTTTCAGAAAAGACAATGCAAATAACACTCCAATGGGGAAAATAATTAACCTTTGAACCAAACAAACAAGATTTTTTAATGCTAAATTTATGCAACATAAAGTGTGATATGCCTCAAATGTGTAAGATATCATTCTGTCATCTAAAAAAAAAAACAGATTATCATCTTTTGTTTATGCATTTATTATCCTGATGAGATTTCTTATTTGCATTCACTTTTGAAGTTGAATGCTTTATGATTTGTGGGTAAATATTTGATTTCCCATAGCTGGGGTGGCCTAATGACATTGCAGTATGAGTTCATGCTACATTTCACTCTAAAGTGCTCCATGGTATTATTAAATCAGATCAAGGTTGATTAGGAAGTACACAGTAGAAACTAACTCGGCAGTCTCCAGGGGAATACGCAAAGTAACATTAAGAAATAGTTTGGTCGTATATTTTTGTTACATTTCCTGTTTCTAAGAAGAAAATTGGATATGAATATGAATCTAAATATGGGGTGTACTTTCACAATTAAAATCAAAGAAACCTTTATCATACCATAAGATGTGGTAAATAGAAACACAAGGGTGAATAAGAACAAGGATTGGAAAAGTGCATGCATAATTATCTCCAGGAATCTCCAGGAATAATGTATATCGATCCTTTTCATTTCCTTTCTTCATAAAGAGTAAAGGGTTTGCTTCATAATTAGAAAACTTTATGGAAAAAAATTATTTTTCCACTCAGGTGGTACTCTATTTTGAAACAGTTTTCATTTCAAATGGACAATTATTATGACCATGCAATCAAAATTCCCGGAATACATTTTTTCAATTAAGTACTTCTATTCATCGATCACTATGACTCTGAGGTGCTTTTATTGTTTGGTGTCGCACCAGTCCTCTCTATGATTGTCCGGAGAAACCCCGATGGGCTTACAATGTCAAGGTACTTACAATGCAGCATGGCAGTAAAGACCAACCTGAAATCAGGATGCTTAGCAGCATAGAGAATAGGATTAATGTTACTTGATAGCACAAACAACACTGCAAAATACGCCACGGCAAGATGGCGAACGCGAAAGAGAAGAAGCACGGAATACGGGACCACGCAGACAAAGAATACGATCACCACGTAACAGAGGTTCTTCGTTATCTTGACCTGCCTGAGAGAGGGTGTCCCGTTGATGTTGCTCTTTGTTGGAGAGCGTTGCCTTGGAGACGCAGCATTGTTTTCTTCAATGTTGATACTCTGCAGAGATATCATCTGGCTCTTACGTTTGGCTTTCATTTCAGTGATATGTTTGCGGACGTAGAGATAGATAGACACGTAGCAGAAAACGATAACTCCAGTTGAAGCTAGGAATGTAACGGATGATATCGTCTGAAAGATAGGTATCTTCGATTGATCAACATCCCATTTACAGATTTTATAAAAATAATCATACCCCAGGTCTCCAAGATTTGTCAACTGAGGAATGACGATCGTTAAAATCGGGAACATCCACGTCGCAGTGACAAAAGTTGCTATGATCGGTAACCGATAGATCTGTTGATAAGTTTTCTTAGTTTTGGTAATCAATGTATAACGGTTCACTGCGATCATTCCGAGCGTTAAAACGCTGACCGTCGGCGTTGTAATGGTCAACACCGCGACAAAGTTACACATGTCGCTGGACAGTAGCCACCCCCTGTCACTGAAAAGCCCTGACGCCTGGAATGGCAGTACGAAGCAGGTCAGAAAGTCGGATATACTAAGGTTGACGACAAAAGCGTTGGTGGCGGTCTGTAGCTTCTTAGACAGGAGAACAGCGATGAGAACCAGACAGTTACCGATCATCCCGACGGTGCCGACGAGGATGAAGAGGGTTGCTATGATGATGCTGTGTGTTTGGTTGGGATAAGCTGATGGATGATTGGGAGCGGTGGTTAAGAGACCGTCTCCTCCCACTGTTGACATTCCCGGAGTGATGTTCATGATGCCCTGGACCTCATGCATTATGGTGTATGGGATACTTTAAAGTAGGCTAGGACAGAGATGAAAGAAAAATTAGTTATGAATTTCATTTAACCATTACTTTGCCACTAGGTTTACAATCAATGATTTCATGACAAATGTTCATTTATGGTTTGTCTAATTGTTATGATTTTTCCATGATTATATTACCGCACAACTTACATTCACGTTCTAGAAAATTGAAACTATAATATCATACCTTTTACAAACATCAACGTTGTTTGATCATCTGAAGTTAAATTCAATTATCAGAGTGAATTCAGGTTTCCTTTCATGTATTTTAAGACTTCTTTTCAAAAGAGCTTCACAAGATAAGTCAAACTTGTCAATAGAAAGAGAGTGATAGGTTTTCTCTATAGGAATTATGTTAGTATATCTAAAAAGAAAGAGGGGAAAAGAGTTGTATGGAATATGGACACCTTTTAATTAAAAAAATTAATGGTTAAAACGTAAATAGAATTGTTTCAAATCATACTTACATTTAGCATGTTATATCTGCAAAATAGCAATATTCAGTAATCCAAAAAACCATTGTGGTCCTGATTCAAGAGTGCTATTCCAGGAGATCGATTCCTTCTGCTTTCTACCCCATAGAAGTTCTTCAGACTGAGTATATTCCACTGGAAAGTCTTGGGTTGTTGATCTCCAATCTGTATGTTGGATAATGAGTAATTGACAGATAAACCACACCATTCAATTCAACAAGAATTTATACTAGAAGTGTGAAGTAATAAAAATCCAACCTCAACAATTTTCTGCTGAATCACTCATCTGTATCCTCCATCAGGAGTTCAGTGGTTTAAATAAAGTGGTCTGAAAATGTGCAGATTCTGGTTTCTGAACCATGTTGATGCTTTGTGCATTCGGGTAAAGCAGTATTTTCCAAAAATCTAATCCCTCAGAAAGGACTCAAAGATGTTAGTCCTTTTGTTGATTCGGACACATCCCAAGAAGGAAGCAAGAATTTTCAGTAACCTACTTATATTTGTTGTCTAAATGTTTGAATAAAATCGATAAAAAGGTATAAATCCTCTTCTTCTTTGAGCTCATATTGCAGAGTATGTTCGACATCCCCAAATCATGGACGAGGTTTCGAATTTTGATTACAGGCGTAAGAATGCTTCAAAATGAATGCATGTTGAAAACTTTGAACTATGTGTTAAAACTTGCACAGACAATTTGAAGTGGCATATAAGGGTTTCCCAAGAAATTCACTGATTATCTCTTTGAGCAAATAATCAACCTCAATGATTGATCTACATGGAATGTCTGCCTGTCAAAAGGCTATAAAATCTAGTTGAGCTCTTCTGAACTTTTTAGCAAGTCGGTGCAAGATAAAGTCTTTATTTATTGCATTTTGTGAATTCCTTCTTCAATAAAATAAATTTAGGTGGTTTTTCTGGTCTACCCTTCTTGGTTCTATCTCTTTTTAGATTCCTTTTGAGTCACCCGTTGTCATAAACATTCAAGAGGGAAAATTTGACGTAAACATGCTTATATAGTTTCATTGATAAATTGGACATACCTATCTTTCTTGGATATATAAACTTCATAATAAAGTGAGCTGTTTCAGGTTCCGGGAGTAAAATGTACACCTTCTTTGTTCAAACACATTTAATTAATGCTCAAAATCTTAGGTAGAATTTGTCACCCATGGTTCAGGGGCTAACTTAGTTCCTCCATTTGATGTATATAAGTTTGAACCTTTGAAACCAAAGGTTTCTGTATTTCCTCAATGTAAATTTCCTTTTTGATATTTTTGGGCTCACTTTGAGATGAGAAGACAGTCAATGATTTATTTTAAAGTTTACCACTTCAATAGTTGCCTCTACCGTATTTGTGTAATGTTCAGGGAATAGATATTTTTTCACTCTAATCCAAAAATGAAGAACTGGTTGATATGTATTTTCTTAACCATTTGATATAATATAATCCAAGCACTGCACTTTTGTAGAGAAGATACCATTGCTGTGTCCATCTCAATATATTTCATTTCTTTAGAAATACATTTTAAAAGTTGAATTATTTCTTTTTTCCCCTTTTCCCCCCTTTCATCATTTTTCTCTTAGCTATACAATTAGTCCCTTACTTTACATTCACAATGGAATGGAAATGTTATAATAGTATAGATGGTGGTTTGACCAAAGGGATGAGATCTATAACAGGAGAGAATTAAAACAGTATTATAGATAGTCTAGTAATTACATTAAGGAGTATTCCAAGCTACATGTAATTGATTTCTCAAGGATATTCAAATGATAAAGATTAAAGAGAGCTATTAACTCGCTTTAAGACCATTCATTTTATTGCAAAAGTTCAAAGGTTTTCCAATGTTAATGGCATTTAAATTTAATTACTCAACTAGTCTGACAAATTGCCAGTCATGAGTAAACATCCTTTAAAAAAAGCTTTTAATTTAAAATGGCCTTTAGGAATGTGTTCATAATGTCTTAATTTACCACGACCCTGTTACTATACTGATGCATTTTGAAATGTTGCATATATCGTCGCTGTTTTCACGAAGTGACGGTAGTGAAAAAAAATTGCATTCACTTTGCGTGACGATTTTCCTCACTACCGTCACTCCGTGAAAATATGGACGATATATATGGATACTCCCCCTCCCCTTCCCCCTGATCCCGCCCCCTTCATTTCTTATATATGCAGCTCCAATGGATGTCCTCTAGAGGTCCTCTATATGCGCACTTATACATTTTATTTCCTTTAAAGTGACTCTGTAACATTGTTGAAGGTTGATGAAAAAATTATAACTTTTGTATTTAGGTTATTATATTCATTCTACTGTACTAACCCTCTAACATGCAAACAATTCTGAAAAAATTATCAAACCACAAAGATATCTATGGTTTTCTTTGAAAGTGTCACCGTGCGACACCCTCTTACAGTCAAATTCTCCCAACCATTTTTAATATTCCCAACCGTTTTGCCATGAAATATAGGACAGACAGGTTTTTAAAAATCTGGCAACATTTAATGTCTGGAATGGTATATAGAGCTGATTCATTGCTATGTGACGATTTACATTCATCTAAAATGTAAATAAATTGTAATAATATACTTGGGAAAATTAAGAAATCAATCAGATCAGTTTTTCCAATTTTTTATCATTAATAATGATCTGTTTTCACTCAAACTTTCAGATTATCTTTAATTTTACATCTAGCATTGAAGTCACTACCTAGCACAATTTTTCTCTTCTGAACAATGTTACAAAGTTCCTTTAAGTCACCAGCTATCCATAGATGGAAATGGAAATGGAAACAAAATGTTCAGTGCAGACACAGAAGACTTTGACAAATATAAACTAAACCTATGATGCATAGCGCTGCATATATTTACTGATCAAAGGTTGTGATGTAAGAATGCTCATCTTAATTACCAGTACTCAATTAGTCTGACATTGCTAGACATGAGCAAACATGCTATTTGATAGATTGGTAGGAAAGTCACCAGTAATACCAGGATACTCGCTGAATTGCCCCCTATCGTTTGGCAAATGACGATGAAAATTAATTATCAAGTATGTTATGCAGGGGCTATGTATTGGATAGAGCATGGTGATACACTGAACAAAAATGATTATGAATTGACTATTTTTTTTTTTTTATTCATCATTGATTTTATTGATAGTAATTATAGTATATAGTTATTTTACTTAACAGGATCCGCTTCACCTCTCACAAAATGATAGTTTCTTCTCATTTGCATGTATGTAAATTATACAGATAAGATTATAAAAAAGCAATTCAGCAAACATTTGAATGTGTCAATTGTTATATATTGTCATAGCAAATTCTGGTCAAAATGTATTTCTTGAATGAAACTTTTATAATGTTGCAAAAAATAATTCTCCCAAAGTACTGTAATAAAATTTCCCATTGTAATATAATTTTATAAATATTCATTGTAATTAAAAAATTGTCATGCAATATATTAAATAAATAGAAATACGTACCTACTGCAAATGATGATAATTCCTCTCAAACAAATTACTTTTCACTGTGAAATCCTTTGATATAATGATCCGCGTAGATCCTCATTGGAAAACAACGTAGCACTCTAAATATTGTGTCTTGATTGGTAAAAAAATATATCACTTGTAATTGTCTTTTATCTCATTAACACATTGAAATCATGTTAATACTGGAGTGACAAACATGTCACGTAACCGTACTTGACTGCTTCCTCTGCATCCATCATCCCTCATTACGATGCCCCCGCCCGCTCTCTTGCATCACAGCCCCCTAGTGATGCTAGCATGCATCGGGATCTGTTCACACAAGAGATCTATAGAGGTGTGAAAGGTTGCATTAACCCGTCGTGAGGCTAGCATGCACGCGATCTGTTCACACGAGCTACAGAGGTGTGAAAGAATACATTAATCCGTTGACTGCTGAATAGTGCTAGCATGCACCGCGATCTGTTCACACAAGAGATCTATAGAGGCGTGAAAGGTTGCATTAACCCGTCGTGATGCTAGCATGCACCGGGATCTGTTCACACAAGAGATCTATAGAGGTGTGAAAGGTTGCATTAACCCGTCGTGATGCTAGCATGCACCGGGATCTGTTCACACAAGAGATCTATAGAGGTGTGAAAGGTTGCATTAACCCGTCGTGATGCTATAGCATGCACCGGGATCTGTTCACACAAGAAGGCGTGAAAGGACGCATTAACCTGTCGACTGCTGAATAGTGCTAGCATGCACCACGATCTGTTCACACAAGAGCTATAGAGGTGTGAAAAGATGCATTAACCCGTCGTGATGCTAGCATGCACCACGATCTGTTCACACGAGAGTTCTTTAGAGGTGTGAAAGGATACATTAACCCATCGACTGCTGAAGGGTCTCACTTCCCATAGGCTTAGTACTGGAGCGACCTGGTTTCTGTAGGCAGTGGGTTTACTCTTGTTATTCTATACCTGTGTGAACATTCCTGTAGTCAGTCTTGATGCGTGTTTCAGTATATCCATATAAGATGAAAAGTTTTTGTTGCAGAGATATATTCCTGTTATCTTACCCTCACAGGAGGAGGATTGTACAGTTCTCACACTTTACAAAGTCAAAATGAAAAGAAGCCCCTCAATATAAGGCAAAATCCCTTTCCTCTATATTTACTAAATTACAATCACTTTGCTTGAAAGTTACCAGCTATCCAGAGATGGCGATCCTAGCTGTGTGCGCTACTGCAATTATACCTTCCTCAGAAATGAAGCCAAGAGCTGCATATAGCCGTATTAAGCCTCCAATATCATATCACAGTGCCCCATTCACAAGAGTGAAATCTCGTAGTGCAGGTATTCAATACAACATATAGTTTTTCCCAATGTGAAAGGGGCAACAATGTTGTTCTATTAATGTTGCTCTACCGAAGATGAGCAAGGGTCCACTGGAGAGCTAGTGGAGAGCCAACTGTCGCCTCCTGGGCAGGCAGAGCTAGGGTTTAGTTACAGACTCTGGACTAATAGTGTCAGCTTCAATATAGCATGTTGATGTTGACATTAAACCATTCCCCCTTTGCTCCTCTGCCTAGCTGTTCGTCGCCGCCGCTGTGCACCAGATAGAATTGATGAGTTTCAAATCCCTATCTTGGAGAGGGGGGAACTGTACATATAAAGGCCCCTCTTCACCACGATGAAGTGATTAGCATGTAATTTTGTTTGCTAAATGCATTCAGCTAGCTCCCTGTTTGTGTGGTTCCTATTATAATTAAAGTGTGTTTGGTATCTGGAGACAGGTCTTTTTCCCTTGTATGTTTGTGTGTGTGTATCTCTTTTTCTCTTTCTTTCTGTCTCTATTTGTTTCTAATTTATTTGTTCTCTCTTACTGAATGTCTGCCTTTATTATTTAAATCCATCGTCTCTATCTCTCACTCTTTCGCTCTGTCTCCCTATCTCTCCCCCCCCCCCCCCTTCTCTCTCCCATATTGTATATATATTTCTTTCTTTTCTTTAAAAAAAAAAAAAAAAAAAAAATTACAGTCTTTTTATTTCTATTCTATTCATTTTGTCCACTTTCTCTCAATAACCCTTTTCATTGCAATTTCTTGTTATATTTCATTTCATTCAAAAGTTTCTCATATTTTTTTTCTTTTTCTCTTACTTCAGAATTTCTATAATTTTTTTCTGATTATTTGGGCGTTTACTTCTTTTCACAGGTTTATTTACACAATTTTATTAATTCATTTCTTCTGTTTTTCCTGCCTTACCAAATCCTCTTCCATGAAAATCTATCCCTCTCCAGTTCACCCGTCTTCCACTCTCACCCTTTCATGTCACTCTATAAATCAGACTTTGATGAAAGAATTCCTTGGCAGTTATAATTTGTCTGAGCCTACTCTGTCCAAAGTTCATAAAAGCAGGACGCCCGGCCATCTGATTTGCATTGTGTGGCGCACATGGATACCATTTATTGACTGTAATTAAGACAACCATAGATTAGAAGTTTATGACTTCTGTGTACTCCATACCAAGGAGTTTCAAGCTTCTTCATATCATGTGTATTTTTGTTGTTTGTGCCAATTCGTCGTAGAACATATTGAGGTAATGGTTATTGCTGGCTTTCCCTGTAGTGAGTGTAGACATGCAGCCTTTTCACACACGAGTAAAATTCTTTAAAGCTGATTAGTTTAAAGCGCTTTAAACTAATCAGCTTTACATACGACATCATTCACACACAAAATTTTCGGTGCAATCGTTAATCGTTTCGTGAATAACTACTGTTCTTAATATGCGCAGTAGTACCATTGCGCATTGAAGGTCAGGTCATATCAAACAAAGCGCACGCTCCATCCAGTTAAACACGTGTAACCGTTCACACACAAAATTTCAAGCTCTAGATACGAACTTCGTATCTGCAGCCTGCATTGAGGGGCGTATATGAATCGCGACTTGTATATCTATCAGAACATCGTATAAACGATGTTCACACAGGGACAATTTTCTTTAAAGCTGTTTAAAACTGTTGAGTTAAACAGCTTTAAACTAAACAGCTCTAGATACGATGAATTTGAGCTGTGTGTGAACAGGCTGTATGTCTGTTCAGAGCCAAAAGGGCATTCATTCATGTACATTTAATAGCTGAAAGGAAACACCCTTCTGTCTCTAAATAGATGATGGTGGAATATTGAGTTTCACCAGCAGAGGGGGATGCATGTGTACATTTAGGTATCTGTTTTCTGTGTGCTTCTGCCACTGTACATATTCAAGGGGGAAGGGAAGGAAAGTATAGAGAGAGAAAAGAGACAGACAGACAAACAAGAGAGAGAGAGAGAGTGGGAGGGGGAGAGAAGGGGGACACTTAATTATAGTTAACTTAAGAAAAGATACATGGAGTAGAAAGCAATTAGAAGATGTGTGCATATAAGTATTCATTTCTATGTGCTCATGGCAGTGTACATAAAGGCAGAAAGGAAGAAAGGGTTTACTCGGAGAAAATTTTGAAATATAGGTACATGGGTGTGGAAAATGAATACGGTAAGCTATGGAAATTTTGTTAGCTTTCGGGAGAAACTTGAATATTGCTACCAAGAAAATATCACATTTCTTGTAAAAGAGCTTTCAAGTATAGAACTCACAGTGCTTGCCTAGATATAAAGGGCATATGTAGAAAAGAAGAGAGAGGGGGGCAATGAATAGACAGTGATTAGAAAATGCATAGCCGTTGAAAGCAATACTGCTCTAAAAAATGAAAGAGCTCTGGGGAATTACAAAAATATCACTCTCACAAAAATGTCGCATTTACTGATTGAAAATAATAATAAAAGAGCCAACAATTACGAAATGGAAGTAGAATTCATGCTCCTAGCCTAGAAAAAAATAGTAGCTGAAGAAATTAAAGGAGAAAGGGAAAGAGAGACAGGAGGGAGGGGGGTGACAGATATATATATATATATATATAAATAGAGAGAGAGAGAGAGAGAGAGAGAGAGAGAGAGAGAGAGAAAGAGAGAGAGAGAGAGAGAGAGATATTGGGTGGAGGAGAATATACAATTCAAAAGACATACAGAAAGAAACAGGTAATTTTTATGTAAATATAGTTGGTAGGTAGAGCGAGAAGATGGGTAGAAGAAATTTCCTCCATCTTGTACTTGTCTAGTTGATAAGTGGCAAGAAGTATACAGTTTGTTCAATTAATATATAGTTGAAGATTTAGATATTCACAAAATAAAACTGCTTCCGAAAGATTTTTATCAAGAGTGGAGTGCTTAGAAATGAAATGTATAGAGATTAATTATTCAGATCATATGGTTGCCTCATTAATTCAATTTGGTTTCCATTGCTTATTAATTCTGTAATGATGTCATCATTGAAGCATATAATGTTCAAATTGGATAACTAGTAGCTTTTCTTGAAGGTATAGCTTTTGTATAATAATAAGAATCTGGATTTATATAGCGCTTAAAGGCACACTGTCCTACTTGTAGCTACTTGCTCCCTCTATATAGAAAACTTCCCAAATCGGTGCCTGTTGGTCCCCCATGATCCTCTTTTTCTTATGTTAAATGAGAGCTGAGTTAATGAGATAGCCACCTGTCACAATGACCTCGATGGCTCTCTGGGTGGTCTAATCCCTTCTAGCTGCAGTAGTAAAGCCTCCCTTTAATACAAAATACTGTCTCTAAGTCTAAGTGCTTAACATATATTATTATTCTGGTCATTAGATTCATTCAGGCACAATTTGCACCATCACCACTCCCTGGGGAGTATGTCCAAATTGTGACCAGGATCATAATGTTAATCTTAAGCAATATTGCAACATTTGCACCTTCTAAAACCAGACTTTTAATCTTTGTTTTTATGTGTGTAATCACTAATGTGTAATATGTGATAAAAGATATTCAAGAACATAAATATAGGGAATAGCCCACGCCATTCAGCTGTATTTTCAAAACATAACTGTTCATGCATGGGGTCTTCTATTTGTAGAGTGAGACACTAAATCATTGAGATACTGGCCACCATAGAAATGTTCAGAATGGCATGAAATATGACTTAAACTGGTTGGCACCATCTAATATGATAACAGGTAAACAGGCCACTTAGGGTTAGTGAAGACCAGTCTAAACAACATCATGTATCAAAAGTATCAATCATTCATATTGTGTATGTACCTAAAAGGAGGCAAGATGCTCCCTACCCCTCCCTACAATAAATCAGCAAGATGCTGACCAATATAAAGATAGTGTGGATGGATGGCATGAAGTATATAACTGATATTAGTTGGCACCATGTAATATGATAAGAGACAGACAAGCCACTTAAAAGTGGTGGAGTGGATGGAGTAGCAGCATATTAGGTCAATGGTCTAAGCAAATGCTAGCATGTACCTTTCTTGAAAAGGGGGCAAGGGGATCCCCCCATCCTACCCCTCCCTACACTAAATCAACAAGATACTGAAAATGCAGTGTAAATTAGTACAGTATGGCTCTGTTGAAAGGGAGGTGAGTGACCCCCACCCCCCCCCCCCTCTCTCTCTCTCTCTCTCTCTCTCTCTCTTATTTCCATGCTGTTCTATAATAATAAAAATCTTTAATAAATTTGGTATATGCAATTATATACTGATTAATTTTCCTCCCCTCTACCATTTAGTTATCCAATTTTCTTTTCTTTCCTTTCTTCTTTTGTTCCATGCATCTTAATCCCTCATCACCATTTTCCCCTTGCTTTTTGGGGTTTGTTCCCCTCATCTCATTTCTTTGCTTCCTCTTTTCTCCTTTCCTCCTTTCCTCCTTTCCTCCTTTCCTCCTTTCCTCCCATCTTTTTCTCCCATGTTCTCTTCTCTCTTCTCCTTTTCCATCCAATTGCTCTTCCCCTCCCTGAACCCATTGATCCTAGTGGCTGCCCTCAACCATGGGTCCATACTTCAACAATTCTGGATGTAAACAACAGTGTCACGAAGTAGAATAATTGGTAGAGATAGCTTTCATCAGACCAGATGGATGGATGTATATGGTTTCTATGAATATTGGTTTATTTTCTGAAGGTGTAGTCTATTCCTTGAGAGAGAGAGAGAGAGAGAGAGAGAGAGAGAGAGAGAGAGAGAGAGAGAGAGGAGTGAGTGGGAGAGAGAGATACAGAAAGAGAAAAAGAGGGTGAAAGGGAGAGAGAGAGAGGGAGAGAGAGGAGGTGAGAGGGGAGGGAGTGGGAGGGGAAGACTGGGAGATTGAGATGTGGAGAGAGAGAGAGAGAGAGAGAGAGAGAGAGAGACTTGATCCAAATCCAATTGACTGGTGAAAAAAAAAGAAAATACAGCCATGCATCCACACTCTCTCCTTCTCTGATTGCCTTATCCTCTCACACACTTCATCCATTTAGCTATTAAATCCATGCCCCATGATACAAGTCCCTCTCAAAAGCTGGTGTTGCTGGACCCATGCATGCATGCTCTGCCATCCCACATTCTCTTCTCTCTGGGGATCATGTGCAGGATGAATCTCCAAGGGGTTCATTCACATATGAGGCAGGGAAACCATGATGATTTATTACTGCATCATTGTTTTTTTAACTGAAAACAAATGGAAAAATGGGGATGAAAAAAAAGTAAATCTGTGCAAGAAAGACCTTTAATGTGTACTCTTGGATCCAGGCTAACTCGGACCTGGGGACAACTCGGCCCCGGGGACAACTCGGCCCCGCTGCAAAAACTGTCATTTTTTCCTTCATTTTACCCTAACCCTAACCCTAACCCTAAGCCTTAACCTAACCCTAAACCTAACAGCGGGGCCGAGTTTTCCCCGGGTCCTAGTTAGCCAGACTTCCTCCGTACTCACAATCTGTGTGTTGTAAGATATATAGCAATATGAAACATATTACGCTGGTATCATTACAAAAAGAAATTTGGTTCATATGTGAGCGAGCCGTAAGACTCCATCATATAATTGATGAGGTTGAGAGATAGGAAATGAGAAGGGACAGGTGAGATGGGAGGTAGCAATAAGTCTCATTTCAATCGTGATGAATCCTAAGAATTATGGGATTGGAATCACTTAGAAATGTGAGAATGCATTGCAGCTGAAGCTGCATTGCTGTTGGGTATAAAGGCTATCCCAGGTAAGAGTGTGGTTTTGTCCACACAGTGAATCAATTGTTTATTAGACCAACATTAAAAAAAAAAAATTATGAAAACCTGTTAATAATTTCCTGGTTGTCCCAATTTCCTCTGTATGATTTCCTCTACTTTAACTTAACTTGGCTATTTTACATCTTACTATGATATTGATTTGGCAGAATACTCATGTAGTGATTAAAATGCTGCGACAGCTTCTCTTGTCGCTTGCCTTAATTTAAACCTCCTTCAGATGTGAAGTGGTGTACCATGGCACTTAAAAAGAAGAAAAATGATGATGTAAGCGTAATATGTTTCACATTTCTGTATCTGACACAGCTAGCTCAGTGAGTGTGTGACCTTTGTTGCGCACAGTTAATTGCCACTCATTCCCATGTTTAAAATAAAAAAATGCTGCAGTTATTACCACTTCGTATCTGAACGAGCCTTTTCTGTGGGTAATGAGGTCATATTCTTCTTCTTCTTCTTCTTCCAGATAAGTGCTGCTTCAAGGTGATGAAGATAATCGCACTGGAGAACTGTTTCTATACACTGTCATCCACTGCCTCCAGTATTTGCTTTCACCAAATATTTTATGATAATAACAATTGCAGATCCAATTCATATTAAATGATAAATATTGATGAAGATAGACAATTCTGTGCAATATGTCCTGTATGATACATACATACGTATCATTTATTTCATCTCAAAGTGGAAAAAGTCTCTTCCAATGATTATTGACACATGGTGGGTATACCGGAAAGACCCATTTATCAGTACCCATATCAAAGAATTTTCATCTTTAGAGGAAATAAATGAATAGCAGACATATGTCATATGTCAAACACCTCATGTAATTGTGGAGATGCCATCATTCTTCTCTGTCACTTCTCTAGGTGATGGAGAGCGTACCGGAAGGGGACCGGACCACTTGGAATCATTTCCAGATGGGTTATCTGTGCCTCCCACATAATTTATTGTTAGAATGATTTAAGCATAAAAATGATAGTAATTGATAAACAGCAATAAAGATGTTATGATTCTTCACTGTCGTTCCTCTAGGTAATGGAGAGCATATCAGGGGGGGGGGGGTTATATTATAGACAAAAGAAAAGTGTTTAAAAAAAAGTGATCCTCCTCCTCCCCCTCATGTCTACCAAACACTTGATAATAATCAGTACAGACCACATCAACTATTATTGATTCTAGGTGATGGGGAGCATATCAAAGGGGGTTAGACAAAAGAAAAGTGTTTACAAAAAAGTCCTCCACCTCCTTCTCATCTTTCACTAATCGTGTCTACCAAACACTTGAGGATAATCAGTACAGACCAAATTAATAATTATTGATCAAAACAATGTTTTAAAAAAATGAAACGATATCTTCTCTTCCATTCCTCTAGGTGATGGGAAGCATATCAAAGGGGGTTAGACAAAAGAAAAGTGTTTACAAAAAAGTCCTCCACCTCCTTCTCATCTTTCACTAATCGTGTCTACCAAACACTTGAGGATAATCAATACAGACTAAATTAATTATTATTGATCCAAACAATGTTTTAAAAAAATGAAACAATATCTTCTCTTCCATTCCTCTAGGTGATGGGAAGCATATCAAAGGGGGTTAGACAAAAGAAAAAAATTTACAAAAAAGTCCTCCTCCTCCTCCTCATCTTTCACTAATCGTGTCTACCAAACACTTGAGGATAATCAGTACAGACCAAATTAATAATTATTGATCCAAACAATGTTTTAAAAAAATGAAACGATATCTTCTCTTCCATTCCTCTAGGTGATGGGAAGCATATCAGAAGAGGACTGGACCACAGGGAAGTGTTTCCAGACAGGGTCATCCTCTACCACCGGTGTCTCTGCATCCCTTTCGGTTCCTCCTTCCAGAGCCCCAAGACCTCCCAAACCATTTGCTAACCCACAGAAGACAGGGGCTGATGGTTCCTCCGCTCTACAAACAAAAGTGAGTGTATGGATAGTATAAAAGATATGGCAGTGAAAACTGATTTAGTGATCAACTGCCTACAACGACAACTTGCCTTCCTTGGGTGATTCTGGTATGCAGGTTTGACTGTAATTTACTTTTTACAATCATGTGTTGAAATTATTCCTCAAGTTATGATAGTATCTATGAAATAAGGGATGTTCAAATTGTTCTTTTACCACAGCTGAACTTCAAATAGAGGGATTCCTAATAATTTCCCAAATAACATATAGGCATTCGGTTCAATTGCATATTTCTTTTTCAAAATGGGTTTGTGAAAGCAACATGCTTTTGGAAATGAGGGGTCCTTTTGACTTGGAGAAACATAATTCACCTGTTGGAGAGCAAGAGCATTCAATCTGTGTTTACACATTTGACTTAATGCTTTTCTGGCTCTCAACAGATGATATGTTTTGCCTTCTTTTAAAAGGTTGTTCAGCCAAGAGTAGCCAAGCCCCTCTATGACCCCACCCATCCAGACGCACTGGTGATGCCACGCCCACCTTCATCCCACCAATGGCAGAACAACCAGCGAAACGAATGCATCGGCGACGTGGTGGTCGATCCTCACCTGGTGTCCAAGCTCAGGCCTCATCAAAAGCAGGGGGTTATCTTCCTGTACGAGTGCATTATGGGATTGAGGCAGTATGAAGGATGTGGAGCCATTCTAGCGTAAGTTTTAATTTACATGTAATACAAATATGTACATGTATGGAAAAGTTCATCCTTAACCCCCTGTGTGCCACCAAGTTATATTTTTAGCAAGTGCTGTAATAATAATAGTAATAGTTTGTTCTGCATAGGGCATAGGGCATAGCGTAAGGGTATAGTGCATTTCAGGACCAAAGGCCCTCTCAAAGGGCTTTACAATGTCAAATGTACGTTTACATAATTACTTGAAGCCTTAAATTGCTTTTTCATTGTCAAATTGGTATATTTGTATCGACAAGAGTCAACATTTTTTAAAAATTGCTGAAATTAATGCTTTTGCTTCTTTTTGGTCTTCTACAGTTGTATGTATAATTCTTTGCGTTGATTTGTAAGATAAGGAATAGTCTTATCTCATTATTCCTCTTTTTTCCCCTTTGTGTTTCATATTGCTTCTTGTTTTTATTTTTATGATGTCTTTTTCTATTTATCTTCTTCCTTGCACAAACTGTTGTAAGATTCTCTCAACATTATCCATTCTGTACAATTTAGCTCAGATACAATTCATATGTGTGTTGTTCCCTTTTCTGTTGTAAGTTTAGATAATTGCATGGAGACGAGAAAAAAGCATTGAAACTATGAATTTTCCAAAAGTTTTCACCCCACTATTTTTTTTTCTTTTAGAGATGAGATGGGTCTTGGTAAGACACTGCAATGCATCACTCTTGTATGGTAAGTTATTAGTATACATATGGGTCATTCCATAACGTAACGTTGGTATGAAATCTTCTACTACACATGGAAGATGAAATCATCTGTTGAAGATTTGTATGCAATGAATATATATATAGAAGTGCCCTGCCAGAATCGTTCCTTTTCCAATTGCTTTTCTTCAAAATCTTTGTCACTTCTGGTATGTCACAAAAATTGCCCCAACTCTCTGGACCGACCTATGTACCACGTATACTTTTCTTTCTGATTGCAAAAGTTTTTATAGAAATTCAAAGCAAAATTAAGAATTCAAAAATTTGACTTTTCTAGAAACTTGCTTTCATGGAGTAGTGATACAGATTGTGTTGAAAGGATGTTTAGTAAGTGAGATTAAGATTGCATTGATGCCTTATCGGATTTGTAAAAATGAAATATAAGTCCATGAAGTAAGTTTATAAGATTGAAATCCTGATTTAAAATTGTTTACATGTTGAATACAAAACTTGAGGTAAATTGTGATAAGATGTATGGAACATGCATTTTATATCGAACTCAAATCATATTAAGCAGGTTAACAATGACAAGTAAAATAGTTGTTATTCATGATGAATAATCACTAAGTCTTTGTTCCAGTAGGAAACTTTCATTAAAAAAAAATCAGTGCTTTATTAAATTTGATATGCATATTTTTTTGTACAGGACTTTGTTCAAGCAAGGTCCTTATGGAGGCAAGCCAATCATCAAGAGAGTTTTGATAGTAACACCAGGCAGTCTTGTTAAGGTATATATATATATATTATTTGAGTTATATTCAATTCAGTTAGATTTTTTCTATTCAATTCATTTTACTTAATTCAACTCCAGTAAACTATATAATAAAAGGCTCATGACATAAACACATACAAAGACATACTGTATGTTGGCAAACAAAATCTGAGGTTGGCCCAAGGGGGAAAAAATGAAAAGGTTTGTCGGGCACCTAACTTGTTATGAGCGATTGAATATCATAGTTAAAACCAAAATCAAAACAAATAATCTAATTTTATAAAATGATATGATCTCAATTTTGAAATGGAAACCATCCTGCAGTTTCAAGTGGAGACAATGTCAGAAATATGTTTTGATATAAAGAGATGATTGGTACTATAAAATCAAAGAATAGCGTTGAAAACAGACACACTATAGCTTTTTGTTTTGTACTCATATATGTAAATATATGTAAATAGCAAGAATGAACAGAAACCCAAGCTCAGACGATATTAGCGCGTGCTTTTTTTCTTTAGCTTCCAATGATACTGTCTGATTTCTGCTTTCTGTTCATTCTTGCAATTTACTCTGATAAGTGCAAGACGAAAAGTTTTAGTATGCGTTTTTTCGTTGCTATTCTTCAATGTTTTAATATTAACATGGAGCAAAATTTCTTATTCTTCCAATATTTTCCTGCAATAGAATTTCTTTTCTTTCATTTTTTTCTTTCTTTTTAGAACTGGTGTCGAGAGTTCAGGAAGTGGCTTGGTTCAGAGAGAATCTCAGTCTTCCCTGTCAGTAGCGACAAAAAAGTAGAGGTAATTGTTTTTCTTCTTTCTCTACTAATTGCATAGTATTTGCTTATTCAAGAAAAGGATTGTTGTAAAGGTTCAATTAAATGTGCTTATCTCACTCTAATAGGAAAATAATTTATTTTTTTTATCAAGAAAATACACTTCATCTAGAATAAAAATGTAATCATTCATACTAAATGGCTGTTTAATAAATTGAATAAAGTGTGCTCTGTATTCCATCTCTATGTATTTCAAAGAAGCTGTCTTGAAGTGCACTGTATGATGTCTCATCAGTATTTACATTATTCAGGAAAGCAGCAGCATTTTTTATTAGGCAGGCAGGTGTTATGATCTACAAATTTAGATTCCTCTCATTAATATACCACTTCGGATGCTGAAAATCTTCTGTTGGATGAATGTTGAACTTGTGGTTTCTTAACGACTCTTATGACTTTATTGCTCTCTTTATAGCAATGCATGTTTGCACTAATCAAGGCAGGGATTTGTAACATCCCCCTGGTATAAATTCTTAGAGCGAGGCAGACTTGGATTTATGACCTTGTACTTGTAATCTTTTATAGCCTCATTTTTATGGGTGGTGATTAAATTCAGAAGTAGTCTGATGATGCTATTAGACTGTTTTTAAAAGATTGCATGGTTTAACTAGAGTCAAAGGACTTGACAGTTGCCTTTTCAAATACCTCTTTTAATTAGCACTTATTTATTGGATTTTGAGGGAGGACAAAAGTAGGGGGATTAATGATGTTACAGGTCTATTAAAGTAATATATTACTGCTAGCTCAAGATGCCATCATATACTTCAACTTGATGATAATATCATTATAATCTTATTGTGAAATATAGATGGATGTGACTTGCTATGCATGTATATACATGTACATTTAGATGCAGTTGTATACAAATAATGGCTTCTCTTGACTTCTTTCTAAGAATAATTTACAAGGGATCAATGAAGTCAATCTACAATTGATGCCATACTATGATCATTAGAATTGTAAGTTAAACTGTGAAATGAGGAACTTTCACATTCATGGAACTTCAGCAGAAATAAATGTCACAAATGTGTCTGGTATTACGGTACAAGTAGTGTAAATGTAAACAAAGCAAAGCGTTATGCAATATTAAATGTACTTTTTCGTACTGACCTTTGACCTGATAATGCACAGGAGTTCAAGAAGAGCCCCTTGTTCCCAGTGATGGTGATCAGCTATGAGATGATGGTGCGTTACGCGGATGACATCAGAGGTATAACCTTTGACCTGGTCGTGTGTGACGAGGGACATAGACTGAAGAACAGTAACATCAAGACTGCATCAGTAAGAATTCACCCTTGAGCCTCATTCAGACATTAATTGTGAAACCACCTTTTAATACAAATTGCAGAAAACTAATATGAGAAAAGATAAGCGTGGATGATTTTTGTTCTTCATTGAAAGTAATTACAAACATTTTTATGTTTCATTGTGTATGTCAGTATAGTCATAGTTAGCTTTTGTCATAAGAAAGAATATAATATGAAAAAATATATTGAATGGAATACAAGTAAAGATATAGGAAGTGATTTTTTCAGTACTTCAAATAAACCTTGGTTTGGCAAGGCATCACACCTTTAAGATTATAAACATCTGTGTTTTACAGGTGTTTTGATAAGTTTGCCTGTTCACATTTGTACATGTTTGTTTCTTTTTAACTAAAAGCACATGTGTAAAGCATAGGTAAATATTGATTTTATTATATATTGTGTATATTCATTTTGTCATTTGCCTCAAAGTTATTGCTTTTGTCTCTTTGCATACCTAGCTCCTATCTAGTCTGTCTGTCAGAAGAAGAATCTTGTTAACAGGTACCCCTATACAGGTGAGCAAGCATAACCTTTCACATCAATTTATGATGTATAATTAAACCTGTCTATACAGACCACCCAAGGGAGACAAGAAAAGTTGTCTTTGTATACAGGTTGTCTTTATGTACAGGTTCCTTCAGTACATGTTTCAATGAAAAAATATTTTCAAGGGAAACAAAATTTGTAGTCCTTGTAGACAGGTGCATGGTCTTTATACAGGTAATCGCTAGTATTAAAAGCAGGTGTGACTGTATACTACCATTACTACAATACTAAAGTTATACTATACAAACGTGTAGTGGATATATATGTATGTTGTCTATGATGAAAACATAATTTCCTTCAGTATTTGCGTTTTGTTACAAGCATGTCTCATTGTATTGTTTTTTACATGAATAATCTAATTTCAAAAGAAATCAAAAGAAAATGTGGGGGATTGTTAATTGTTTACTGGCTTATAGATATCTTAGCTGATTTGTTTGTCATTGTGGAAAGATGGGTGTGCAGACAACATTTTCTTGTCTATTTGATTTTCCTTATTTTCAGAATGATTTACAAGAGTTCTATTCCATTGTGGAATTCTGCAATCCTGGAGTTTTAGGTAAGTTTTTAAGATATACCTCTGATGAAATAGTAATATTATTTAAAGTGGTAATGATGATGAAAATGACAATACTGATAATGCTGCTGATGATGATGGTGGAAGTAATTGATTTAATAAAAGTGCAATGTTTGCATGAAAAAATAGTGGAATGAACAAACATTCATTTTTAAAATATTCCTTATTAACTGATTGATCACACAGAGAGTTACCAGGTATTTTAAACTGTGTTTGAACCTGACATTAATGATTTGTTCCCTTGATATTATCATTATTCCATATCAGTTCTATAAATTGCAAGTAGTCTCATGATAAAATCAGAATGATACAGAGTAGGTGAGCGTGATGCCTGGTGTGAAGATGGCACGTACAACTGTGAAGTGTGTACCACATTCCTCTCATGAATAATTCATGTTCAAGTACTAGATACATTGAATAGAACAGTATGTATCTCTGATTGCATCCCGAAGGAATATTGCAAGACCGTGATCTGTTTCAAAATTGCTTTCCTCATGAATAAGATATGTCTTAAAGGCTACCAATCGCCAAAAGAATATTTTTGCTCAGTGTTTGGGGCACCATACAACTACACTAGTCCATATATACAGGGTATCAGCTTTGATTATTGCATGTGAAAAGCATTGC
>JAVYIG010002142.1:172500-268329 GCA_035222895.1 Strongylocentrotus droebachiensis
CATGATAGCATCAAAAGAACCAGAATATCATTATCAAAATTATTAACGATTCTGCTATTATGTTTCATTCTCTCTTTTGCCATATTGTTCCCCTTATCACAGCAATATTCTTGCTCAGCTCTAAAGCTGGTGGTGTTGGTTTGAACCTGATTGGTGCCTCCAGGCTTCTCCTCTATGATATTGACTGGAATCCTGCTAATGACCTTCAGGTATATGATAGTAATGTTGTGTGTACAATCTCAAAGGCACTTGCAGATTTTGGAGGAAGGGGCTTGTCTGGACCATGCCCCCCCCCCCCCTATTGTTTTTAATTCTAGTGGCACACTGTACCTTTTATTGTTCATTATTGTACCGCCACTTTTACAAAATCCTGCATATGCCCCTGCTTAAAGGTACAGAAATTAGAAAGCAAGTCATTTTGGAGAAAACTTTTGAATAACCTTACAATTCCATGATAATACTTTAAGTTTTCCTGTGTTTACTCTTTTAAGGATGTATGCTATTAGATGTATGCTTGAATCAAACATCCTTTTTTTTTTTTTTTTTAAACAATTTTACCTTTGATGATATTGCCTATATGAATTTTGCTACATAGTATTTTCATGAAGAAATTTTGTTTTGTCCTTTTCTTGATTACAGGCCATGGCTAGAGTTTGGCGAGATGGGCAGAAGAAGACAGTTCACATATATCGACTGATAACTGCTGTAAGTGGCTTTGAATGGGCATTTATTTCTAGATACAATCCCTGGAAATGTAAGAGTTCTAGAACATAGGGGAATGGAAAGATTAGAGGGTGGTATTCACAGCATCAAGGTATCAGAGCATTAGGAAGTTGGAAGATAGGGGTGTCAGGAATCACTCGTGTCAGAACACAAGGGTGTTGGAACGCAAAGAGTGTAGAGACACCGCGGTGTCAGAACATAAGTTGTCAGAATGTTGAGGTCTCGGGCATAGGTGTGTCAGAACATAAGGGTGTCAGAACACCGGAGTGAGACACTTTGGTGTTGAAACATTGGGTGTCAGAATGTAGGGTTTTGCAACAGAGGCTGTAACTAAAATCTGTCTTTTTCATTGCAGGGCACTATTGAGGAGAAGATTTACCAGCGTCAGATCAGCAAGCAGAGTCTTAGTGGAGCTGTGGTGGATGCTAAGGGCCAGAGTGGCTCTGTCAAGTTCTCTCTAGAAGATCTCAGAGTAAGCAAGACTGCTCGCTTCTTTTACCCTTTTTTTTAAAGATTAGTTAATTGCCATTTGGTCTAATGTGAGTTCATCAAATCCCCAAGCCGTCTTAATCATTTTTATGCTCAGATGGCAATTGCTTCGAAGTTGAGTACCTACCCTGATTGAAATCCTGACTTCAGTAACCTAAAACCTAATTATAACCTTAAACCTATATCCTAGACAAAATGAAGATCAAGCAAATGTCCCTGTAGAATGTGTACGTGGTATTACTGTCTAATCATATCTCAACTTTACTTTGTTTATCTATTTTGTATGTGGTCCAAACATGTGGTTTCACATTGTCCACTTGTAAATTTGGGCTATTATCTTTGTGGTGTAATTTCTATTCGACAATGCCATTTTCATCTACTTGTATCATCCACCTGGTGTAATATGTGTTCAATCTAATTTTCATGTTGACCCACAGGACCTGTTCACATTACACGAAGGCAGCTCTTGCATCACACATGACATGCTGAGCTGTGACTGTACAAATACGAATGGACCTACCTCCAATGTGAAAGCAACTGAAGATGTACAGAAAGACCAACAAAGACTGTGTCAGCTTGGAAAGCTAAAGCCGGCTGTGTTAAAGGTAGAGTATGGTGAAATAAATCCTTCCTGCAGTGATGGGATGAATGAATGAATAAGAGTGGTATGGAGATATTACATAGTGACAGCAGCTGTAGCATTGTAAGCATCACAATCATCATCATTAATACCACTGTGGACCACTATCAATATCATCATCATTATAATCACTCCCATCATCTTTATCGTCATCATCTTTATTGTCATCATTTTATAATAACTCCCATGATCTTTGTCATCAACTTATAATCACTTTCATCATCTTTATCGCCATCATCTTTGTCATCATTTTCTAATCACCATCATTATTATTATCATTTTCAACTGCTTTCATCATTATCATCATCATCATCATCAACATTATCATCTTCTCCACCATTCTCAGATTCTTCTTCATCATCATCACCTGCATTATATTATTTTTATTATCTTTATGATCATAATCTTTACCCTCATTAGGGTTTATAAGCTTAATATTGAATTTAAGCATGTCTTTTTGATTTTTTCTTTCAGAAAAACTTGTCAATGGGTGACTTAAATGAATGGCAACACTACCTTGCACCCCTTCCTGAAGACTTCCAGGTAACACCTTGCTTTAATCGCAATAGATTCATTGCATGTTTCATTGTTGTGTACCTCCCGTGTCATATAATTTGATTAAATAAAAAGAGGATTACATGTCTAAATAGTGCAGTTATTAATTTGTGATTCATACAATTTTCTTGACATATTTGGGATTGAGAAGTCTGTGTTTCCAAGCAGTTTGTAACAAGTTTCAAATTTGTAGTGCATGTTTAATTCTTATGAAGGAGTATAAAATTATGGGTATATGTATTGGTATGGCTTTAATGATTGAAGTTGTTTCAAAACAAAAGCTGATCAAGATTTGTAACTTTTCTTGCTTTTTTTAATATTTTTTAGGATGAATACCTACTGGAAGCCAAAGATCGGATCACATTCGTCTTCCAAAATGAGACCAACATGGTCCCAGTATAATAGACCAGGATCTAGGACTACAGTCATCTAGACCAAACACACACGGCAGCATACCTGGACAAAGGACTGCCTTTGTTTTCCAAAATGAGACCAACATGGTCCCAGTATAATAGGCCATGGACTTGGACTTCAGTCATCTAGGCCAGTCATACATGATAGCATACCTGAACAGAGGAATTGTCTTTCAAAATGGACCAATATAACATGTGGACCATAATGCTTGTAACTTAAAAGAGGCGTCGTAGCCAAGTGACTTTATTTTCTTGACTGGAGATCTCAAGGTTCTTGGCTTTGAGCTACACACAGCACTAATATCCAGTGGCAGGACTTTTAGTATCTAAATTCATTCAACAGTTCCAGTGCCAGAAAGAAGTTACATGTACCTTGCTTGGCTTTGTTTCTGCAGTGATCTAGCAGTTTCTCCTTCATTTTTTGTAACTCATGAATGCAATTTATGATGGCTGCTTGAATATCACCGATATATCTGCTTCTCCTGCAATACTCATGAAGGTGCCCCGCATGAAAATAAAAACATTATTATTTGCCCCCAAAATGCTGTACTCTTCATTTTCACACACCACACCATTTTTTGCAATGACAGTACGATCCTACCATGTAGAATTGTTAATGTTAAGCAGAAAAATACCTAATAAAAAAAAACAGTTGGAATACATGCATTTACTAAAAAATACTGTAGAAGTACAATACTTTTTGACATGCATGTATATAGTTATTTTTATATAGAGAAAAATGTGAATTATTAGCTACGTTACCTTTGGGCACATCAAGTCAGTATTTCACTGAGTAGTTTGGAGCTACAAAGATAATATAAATGAAAGTGTACTTTAATGACAATGTATTATTATTCATGTAAACATTAATAAAGACATATGCCAATTATTTTGTTGTCAAATGTGTTTATCATGAATTTCTTATAAAGCCTTCAAAACCTTTAGGAGCCTGATGGATGTTGCAACTAACGATCATGGAAAGTTGTTTGATATATTTTAATGGTACTTTTCCATGTAGTCATACTTTGTTCCAACAGTCCAATTGTTTCATGGCTTTTTCCTTACTTTTCACATTCTGCTATTACTCTTTACCCAAACTGTCATTTCCTCTCTCTCTCTCTCTCTCTCTGAACTTTCTCACCCTTTAATTTATCTCTATTCCAGTACACATACAAAAATGACAACACACTATTTTATCAAGGAAATTGATTTAATATAAACCAACGTAACAACATAGAACTAATTCTACTTGGGGTGGGGGGGGGGGGGGGGTGGGAATCCAAGTGCAGACGAGTGTTGTTGTTTTTTAAACTACATATGGTACATGAAATTATTCAACACAGATTCCTTTGGCGCTCTCTCTCTCTCAAAATCTCCAAATGCAAATTTGAAACCCATAGATTCAAATAACTGCTGGAATTATCAACACTGACCTTATTTACATTCTAAAACTTAACAGAGGTAGATGTATTAATTTATAAAAATGTAAAGTTTGAAGACAAAATTATTTCTAAGAAATAAACTTAAAACCTTAAAAACACGTACTGAGATTATCAAGTATCAAAGAAAGAACTGTGCCGATAATGGTTGCTGTAGGTAAAGCCAGGGTTACATATATAAATGTACATAGGGACATTATATCATAATGCAAAATATATGGAATACTCATTCGGAACAGCATATCATCCATATTGTCAGCAGGTGTGTTAACTTACTTGTCCCTCTCTTGCAGAGAGTATGAACCGTTATGATACACTAGTAAGAACAGGAAACGTAAGCACCAGTACTGTGCAATTTCCTGTAAAAAAGATTGAATTTTCTAAAAGTCCCTGGTTTCTCCTTAACTGGTAAAAGAGAACTAATTTTCCCTGATTTCCAGGATACCTAGGAACCAACCCTTTAATCTTGGGAGGATGGGCTTTCCATTCACCAGGTGATCCTACAGAAATCAACCAGTCTTTCCAAGATCTTTCTCTGTCCCATCCTAACAAAGAGAGAATAACGTGCCCTGTGACTCAGTTTGGCTAGTTCCTCTGGTACTGATGATGTATCCTTCGGGTGAAGATCGTTGAAGTTTTTCAAGGTTCGGTTTGCAGCACCTGCTAATAATCCCCTCCACGACTCGGGCAAGTTACAAAGTTCACCTGCAAATGAAACATATAGAGAAAAATGTTACTGACCTAGAGAAAAATCTGAGGAGAGATCTAGGGGGGAGTTGCACCTCCATTTTGTTCTGAAGCTCATCCATTTCTTTGATATGTTTGACAATGCACAACTCTCCTGCTAGAGTATGGTAAAGACAAACTATTACCGATAGTGATACAGAAAACCCTGAGAAGAAGTCATGGGAAGAGCTGTACATTTTCATTCCCAGTTAGTACCAAGATCATTCATTTATTTGATATTTCAATAATTATACCTTGCAGTAATAACTTTCTTACTTCTACAGCTATCAGCTGTCATATTTGCCAACAACTCTAGCAGTGCAAAAGCACAAATAATATAATGAACATTTTTATGAGTCAAAAGTTTTTAAAGATTACAACCCATACAAAATGCATTCCAATGAACATGGCACCAACTCTGCAAGGTGAACTTCAGCAAGGCCTAAAATCTGAAATAGGACTACCTGGTAATGAATGGCCACAATCATGAATATCACTAACCAACTAACGAAACAAGTGCAAGGGGCATTTTCACAATCAAAATATAACCTACATGTAGCTCTACATGGACAACACAGTTGGCATTGTTTTTGGAGAAACCCAGGAAAAGTTTTTACCATTTGTGAAGGATTCCTCCTCAGGGCTGGGACAATCGTCTGGTCCAAGATTATCATAGGTCTCCTTATCAAGGGTGATAACCTGTAAGAGAGAGAGAGAGGCAGAGAGAAACAAGGAGAACGATGTAGGGAGGGAGGGAGAGAGACAGAGAGTGAGAAAGACAGACAGACATAGACAAAGAAAGATAGAGGGAGGGAGAGAAACAGAAAAGGGACAGATGGACAGAGAAAAAGATAGAGGGGGAAAGGGGGCGAGAGAGAATTTCATTTTAATAGGATTTAGATGAAAAGCCATATATATCGCACAATTCTTATTCTTTATTTCTCAATACGTTTCAAAGCAAACCAGCTTTCCTCCGCTCTACTCATTCTACTATATGGGTCTGATATAAAATGCATAAAGGGTGGTAGTTTATCAGCAAACTTACTTGAAAATGACTTTCTTTTACTCTGAAAAAGACAATTTTTACAAGTATTACCTCATCTGCTTGGAACCAGAAGGCTATTAACTCTGTGTCAAAGTATATGATTTTATGCCCTTCTGCCTCCAAACAGACGATATGCTCAATAATGAGCTAAAGAAATACAGATCTTATAGCAAGAGCGAGTATAATCATCATAAACTGTACACAGAAAGGGACATGGAGTTTCGTTTAACTTAACTAGTGGTTTAAAGGGAGTGTAGCCTGACGAGAGGGGGCCAATCGGGTATAATACGACTACGGTCTGTTTCACAAACGCTAACCATGTAGAGATGAAGTCGCTGACTACAGTTAACCAAGTTCATTTGTTCACGTGCAGTTGTCCAAAAGAAGACGTAGATGTCGCTAACCACTATTTGCCAAGCTACACTCCCTTTAAGTAATGAAAGTGACGCAATGTAGAATTCAGTTGGATTTCAGCATTTCCAGGTCAAGTTAAGACAAAGAGTACTTCAGAGAATGGTTAAGACTCACCTTAAGTGCCATAAAAACTTCATCCTCTGCCAAAACTCCACCCACACCAATCACAAACCCTCCATCGTCTGATACTGCCTCTAACTCTTTCAAGAACTTCCACCTCTCGTCCATAGTAGCACTGAATGCTTCGTGTGTTCGTGCTTCTTCTAGAAGATATCTGTGTGGAATATCCACCTTTATTGCATAAGGAAAAGAAATAAGATGTAGAAATATATATTGTAGCATTAGAAGAGGAAAACAGAAATAAGAACAGTCTTTTGTACGTCTTATTAATTATTCTTTTGAAGAGGTGGTTAATTTCTGATAAAATTGAAAAGTAATCTGCAAGTTTTCCCCATATGAATAGTTTTGTAGCAATGTAACAACAAAAATTACTTGTGAAATACTCTTAGATTATAAATGTAAGAAGAATAGTTGAAGATTATGATACCATGAAAAAATGATGTAGCACTAAAAAAAGTATTTTTTAAAAAAATCTTTTGGAGACTTACTGTATCATAGATGTTCTCTGGATACTCCTCTGCGAAGCCATACATGTGAAGAAGCTGCCAATTTGCTATTTCTCCATAGGTGTTGAAAACTTCACTTCCCTATTGCATGAAGAGTGAGAGAGAGATGGAGAGTGGGAAAGATAGAGATAGGGAGATAGAGAGTGGGAAAGATAGAGAGAGTGGGAAAGAGAGAGAGGAGGAGAGATAGAGAGGGGGAAAAAAGAAAGAGGAGAGTTAGAGAGGGGAAGAGAGAGAGAGAGAGGAGAGATAGAGAGGGGGAAAGAGAGAGAGAGAGAAGGAGAGAGAGGGGGGAAAGAGAGAGAGAGAGATGAGATTATGTGAACAGCAAGACCTGACAGTCCACACAGATGATGTAGAAGTACATTCTACGTAACTGGTTGATTTTCTCTATTCCTAGGGTTTAACGAAAAGAAAAGTTGGCTGAGCTGTTCCTTTGATGTACATAGGCTGAGAAAATATATCCCACAAACTATCTTACATATTTGATTCTTTATTTTCTCCTTAACTTTTTGAAGCACTGTAGGTTTTGGATTTTGACCCTGATAACAACCACTGCATTGTACAGTACATCTATATAGATTAAAATTTGTTATCGAAATATTACACTTAAAAGATTACACTCCCTTCAAAGCCCATTCCCATTACACTTACGGTTTCTGTTTAATAAAATTTGGAGTGGACTATTAGGCTATTATTATTATTATTATTATTATTACTATTATTATTTAGATAAACACCTACACTCGCATGTAGTACAATTCATCCTATGAAGATTGAACCAAACCAAACTAAATATAATGGGCTCATTAGCAGTTCCGTAAAATAAACATTTTTATGTTGGTTTGTTTTATGTGGTGCAAATAGTTTTGTAATTTCAGAGTGAAAATAAGAGGCTTATGGGCAAGCTATAAAATGAAATTTATTGTCATAAGATCAAGATTGCTAGATTAATTATTTTATAAACAACAAGTTTCTGATGAGCTCACCTTCTTGATGTCTTTGATAGCAACCATCCTCAGACTCTCCTTGCCAAACTTGAGTTGGGCGTTGTTCTTAGCGATGTGATTCAGGGCATCAGCCAGGGGAACCATCATGGGTGGATGAGTCTCTTCATCATCGTCATCGTCACTGTCATCGTCGTCCTCGTCAAAGTCGGGCGATTCAGTGAAGCTGTAGGCCATGATGAATGATACTGTGCGCTTGTAGAGATCAAGATTATGTTTCTCCTCACTGTATTACGACAACAAACAAATAAAAATCACATTTTAGGCTAAGAAATATAAAATCTCAGTTTTTCATTCTTCTCCCGTTCTTTTTTAAGGTAACCCTGAATTCTAGAAATGATGGTTAATATGTGTAGAATCTCTCACAAAATTGCACAGCATTTACAAGATTAAACACATAAGACCTCTGGCAGTTTAAATACAGATCTATTCGGCTTTAACCCTACTTTCTTTGTCTACTACCTAGCATTGAATCTGTGAAACATTGGGAAGTCTACAACTGTAACTGAAAGTAGAATGGAATGTTGTTTTATATATAAAAACTTGTTTTTACACTCTAAAACATAGTCACTGGTACCACACAATACCCAAGTGAAATACCTTTCCAGATTTTTTTTAATGAATTCCAAGACATTCAAAGAGTCTTCTGACCTGTCAAAGCCTTCATATCAAACTTAAAATCTTTTCTGTACAGAGAATTTATATTCATTCAAGTTCAATAGACCAACGCGTCCCACTGTAATTAAAGGTATAGATCAGTTATGGTCGTGCGATTGCATTGTGAAAGAAACGTTGAAGAATCAATAAGAAATGGTTGATCATCTAGCATAAGTATTGGTTTGTACTGCAAGGTTCTGGAATCATCAAAATGATAAGAAATTTGGCCCAGTCTTGGTTAAGTTACAAGCACTGTACACAGAACGATTTATATGGGACTACGCTATATCTATCCAGTCCGGATAAAAAGGTACTGTAACTATTTTCGGAATTCCGGTATGATTTGCTTGACCGAAACTTGGCTTAACCCAGACATTACCAATGAAAACATTGCTATAGATGGATTCGATATAGCGCGATTAGATCGCTCATATGAACACACTAGTAAGAGACGAGGGGGAGGAATATGTGTTTATGTCAACAAACGCTGGTGTACAAATTTTACTGTCAAACATTCGATTTGTAACAAAGATGTGGAACTGCTCTGTGTGTCATTTCGTCCATTCTATCTACCCCGCGAGTTTAACCAAGTGCACCTATTTCTAGTTTATGTTGCCCCTGATGCCGATGGAAATCAAGCCACTCAACACATACAAGACATAGTTGGGGAAATGGAAGCCCTGTCTCCAGATTCACCAAAAATTATCCTTGGAGACTTCAATCATTGCCGCTTAGAGAATTCCCTGCCTAATTACTGCCAAGCTATAGATAAGCCAACAAGAGGGGAGAACATTTTGGACAGATGCTATTGTTCAATCCAAAATGCCTACAAATGCATCGTTCGTCCACCGATAGGCCTGTCTGATCACAATGTACTGCATTTACTACCTAAATATCGACAAAAACTAAAAACTCAGAAACCCGCCAAAAAAATCGTGCAAGTGTGGAACAATGAAGCTACTGAAAAGCTACAAACGTGTTTTCAAATAAGTAATTGGGATGTTTTCTTCGAGGCCTCAGATAATTTAAATGGGATAGCGGACACGATTAATGATTACGTGGTATTTTGCCAAAATCTTCATGTTCAGAGTAAGACTGTGCGCATTTATCCGAATAATAAACCCTGGATTACGACACAACTGAGAGCCATAGTGAAAGCCAAGAGGGAAGCATTTGTTGCTGGGGACCAAGCATTGTTAAAAAGTCTTCACGCGGACATGAGACAAGAGATAGATAACGCTAAGCAAACATATAAAGAGAAGCTGCAAAGCCATTTTCAAGCTCACAAACCAAGGGAGGCGTGGCAGTGTTTACAATCTATGACTGATTATAAACAACGGAAAGACCACGCTTTTGAAAACATCGATGACCCTCAAAAGTTTGCGGATGAACTCAACACGTTTTACTGCCGATTCGATACCAACGAATTCATCGATGTCATCGAAGCGCAGAGAGATGAGTTAATCCGTTCCCAGGATGAATCTCTGAGGGTTGAGGAGAATGACGTTTCTCTTTACTTCAGCCGAGTTAATCCGAAGAAAGCTATGGGTCCGGACAATATCAGCGGAAAGCTTCTTCGAAATTGTGCAAGGGAACTTGCAACCCCCTTTCGTTTGCTATTTCAAACTTCGCTCGACAGGAAAGTTGTTCCTGTTTGCTGGAAGACATCCACCATCATTCCAGTGGCTAAGAAGTCCCGTCCATCTGAGCTTAATGATTACCGGCCTGTGGCACTTACACCAATCGCAATGAAGTGCTTTGAGCGTATCATATTGAAGAGTCTTCTTCAGCCAATCAGAGAGCTGATTGATCCTCATCAGTATGCATACCAACAAAACAAATCTGTTCAAGACGCTACCCTTTATCTAACACATCTGCTATACAAGCACACAGAAGAGACGAAATCGTACGTACGAGCATTGTTCGTGGACTTCTCTTCTGCGTTCAATACCATCCGCCCTCATGTGCTTGTTGAGAAGTTGAAGCGTCTTGAAGTAAGGCCATCGCTCATAGTTTGGATCGTGGACTTCTTGCAGAACCGAACACAGCAAGTACGGGTGCAGAACACAATGAGTGAGTCCATTGTTACCAACATCGGGTCTCCTCAAGGGTGCGTGCTCTCGGCCATCCTGTTCGTGTTGTATACCAACGACTGCCGCTCATCTTCGGAAAATGTCTCAGTCTTGAAATACGCGGACGACACTGTTATTGTTGGGAATATTAGAGGAAGTGAGACTGAATACGAAGATTATCTAAACTGGTTTACTGAGTGGTGCAATGAAAACTTTCTGGACTTCAATACTACGAAAACAAAAGAGATGATAATTGACTTTAGGAAAGTAAGACCCGTAGATCCAAGTAGCTGCCCAATGAAAATAAACGGAAAAGAAATAGAGATAGTGAAATCATACAAATACCTTGGCACTGTAATTAATGACAAGCTGAAATGGGATGACAACTGTAGGGAGCTGTACAAGAAAGGGCAGCAACGGTTATATTTCCTTCGTAAACTCAATTCCTTTCACGTAGACCGCACAATAATGTACCTTTTCTACAAGTCTGTGATAGAGAGCATAATAGTAAACGACTGCGTTGTGTGGTACACAGCATGTCGAAAAGTAGACTTGTCTATGCTAAAAAGAATTGTTAAACAGGCGGAAAAAATTGTAGGGAAGAATCTAGACTTCGAAGATATATGTAGAAATAGAGTACTTGACAAGGCGAAATCAATCTACCATAACAGCCGCCACCCCTTAAATAACAATTATGTAGCCCTGAGGTCAGGAAACAGGTTAAGATCTCTAAGGTCCAGAACGAGCAGGTTTCTTAATTCATTTGTGCCAAGCTCAATCAGGCTGATGAACGAGGAGGGTTTAATCTAAGTCTGAATAATAAACTGATTTTAATCTGAATTGTGAATTTAATTTGAACTGTGAACCTAACTTAATCTGAATTATGACTGAATGTAATCACCTATTTTGAATTATAACTTGTATTTAATCTGAATTGTAAATTTAATTTATTTTGAATTATGAATTGTAGGTGATCGGAACTTGAGTTGAATTATATTATGAAATATGAATTGAATTGGTTTGAAGAATAAATTGTATTGAATCTGAATTGTGAATTTAATTTAACCCGAAATATGAATTTAATTCAACTACTTAGTTTGAATTATAAATTGAATTTGATTTGAATTGTTAATTTTATATTAATCTTAATTACGAATTGAATTGATCTGAATTATAAATTGTACTTAATATGAATTATGAATCTATTTAACCTGAATTGTCAATTTAATTTAAGCTGAATTATGAATTGTACGTGATCGGGATCTGAATTGAATTATTTTTTGAAATATGAATTGAATTTGTCTGAATCATAAATTGTATTGAATTTGAATTGTGAACTTAATTTAACCCGAATTATGAATTTAATCTTATTACTTAGTCTGAATTATAAATTGAATGTGATTCGATTTTCTTAATTGTATTTTAATCTGAATTACTAATTGAATGTGATCGGGATTTGAAATGGATTTGATCTGAATTACGAATTGAATTGGTCTAAATCTTTAATTGTATTTAATCTGAATTGCGAATGAATTTAATCCGAACTTGAACTGAATTTAACGACTATGTCTGAATTTATGAATCGAATTTCAGTCTGCATGTTGAACTATCAAATTTGTTGTTACCTATGTCCAAGTTAAATGTTCTACTCTGTACCCATCTGTATCTTATTGATGTTTATAATGTGTAATCTTGTACTGACATGCAAATGAAACAAATTTCCAATCATTGGACAATAAATTTGAATATGAATATGAATATGAATATAATAATGTACCAAATATATCAATTAGTTTGTAGGCGGTTTCCTGGCCAAATTTGTATCATCACGTATTAGTCAAAACATATTATTTTACATGATTGGTAGTAAGAGCTTCCATTTCATTTTTTGAGAGGGGGCGTTTCCAAAGCTGGACTATACCTTTAACAGCATGAACACAAACAGGCACTCGGGACATAAGAGAGCTATGTCCAGACCCCCAAAATGTTGAAATTTTAGCATAACATTTCTGTATACAGAATCTTATAATTTCAGTCTGAGCCCCCTACAAAAAGAAAGTAACAGTGTGGATAAAAACCTGCTGTAATCTGATTACCTGAATAAATCAGCATTTTTCTTGATGAATGGCAGAGCTACATCATGGTAGTCCAGATCAATGTTCCTCAGATCTCTTTGCACTGCTTCAGCAATGCCTGTCCCCCTCAATTCAGGCTGCATGTAATTACTGCTTGTTATTTGGTGTGAGAGAGATTGGAGGAAGGGGGGGGCACAGCCAATACAGAGGGAAGGGGTGGAGAGTGAAAGAGAGAGACAGAGGGAGAGTGAAAAAGAGAGAGAGAGAGAGAGTAAAAGAAAGAGAGAGAGAGAGATAAAGAGGGAAAGAGAGAGAGTTACATTTCATTGTCAAGTACATTACCCTTTAGTCACTGAAAAGCCTACAACTGCCCACAACTTTTGACGCACTGCAACAGCAAAAGTAGTAGTTTTGAGCAATTAAATTTCATATGCTCTATCTTTCAATACTTTCCATTCAGAATCAGCATTTAAAATTATGTGTTATCGTGGAAGCAAAAAAGCAAAAAAATGTTTACTCAGCAGCCCGATCTATTCAATCCAATGACTGCATGTGTGCTATAGTGAGCCTCAGTGCATAATAATGCTATTACACAGGCTAAATATTTTGCAATAATTACTGAGAATGAATCTGATGATTCTAGGCAGGGTTCGACACCAACAGGTGCCCAGAATACATGGACATCCAAAATATTAGTTCAGACCCCCCAAATTTTAGAATGTTAACATAGAGTTCATGCATACAGACCCTTAGAAAATTAAGAATCCAAACCCCCTACAAAAAAAGTTAGTGTGGAGCATTATTTCTGGGGTGTGTTTCACAAAGACTAAGATTGACTTTAACTTGGACTTAACTATGACTTAACTATGATTTGTAAGCCCCTTGAGAGACCAATGCCAGTAAATGGTGAGAGAAAACAGTGGCATGAACGGCTTGCCATAGTTAAGTCCAACTTGAAGTCAAAATCTTAGTCTTTGTGAAACACTCCCCTGGGTAGGTTTCCATTATGCCTTTTCAAAGGTAGGCTTTGTCTGTGTTTACCTGTCCCAGAACATTGGTTGATCAAGCTTGTTGTAGTCTGGGAAGAGATCAAGGTAAGGCCGCCATCTTGAGCTAGTGTTGGTGTGTTCATACATCACAGCTAAGATTAGGGGCACCCATCCACTCTCTGTCTCCAAACTATCTGCATCTGTGGACAGAAAAAGCATTTGAACATTTTTTTTCTCTGCAAATAGCATGAGATGATTCCCCATATTAATGAAAATTAATAGTGCCTATCTACTACTACTTTGCCAGATTATTTGTTTATGAGTAAAACATAATGGCCCGAATGCACAAAGGAGGTTTGAATTTAACCAATGGTTTAAATCTTCATTTACATAACCCATTGTCTAAAATTAGTGCAAGATAAGCGCAACACAGTCAGAGGTCTATTATTAGACACGCGCACGACAAAGTACTATTTTTCACATTCTATTCAAATTGCCATCAGTCCTTCACTATTTGATGCACCACGCGTTACCCCGGGGTACCGTAGTACCCCGGGGTACCGCGTTGTGTAGCGCCATCTCGCGTCCACTCGAGTACAATGTATGGAGTGCGTGTACATAGTTCCGTGGTATCTCTATGGTGTATACTATGCATGGTGTGCATGCATCATAGAGATATATAACTACTAACAGTATATATCTCTATGGCATGCATGCACTGCTCGCGCTATATAGCGCTCGCTCACGATCACAAGCGCACTACGGTGGCTATCGCTCATTATATACCTCACTTAAGAAATCCAGCCATCTGATTGGTCGAATTGCATTCATAAACTTCAACTGTTCCTGTAAAATTCTCGGTAACCATGCATAAAACATTTCAATATTTTTAATAACCATGGTTATTAAAAATAGTTGGTCAGCCTCCATGGTTACCCCATAGGTTTACATGTTAAAAAATGGTTTGAGCGATGAAGGATACCGTATGTGTGCGAAGGATTGGTCAGTAATTTCAATACAATTGAATCTCGATCGATCTTACCGACAATTTTATCTTGCATTGTTGACATGAAGACGAAAATAAACTCTCAAAAACAAAAAAACAACATCTGCCGATAGATCTTGATCTAAGTTCGTGCCAATATGCATTGCAAAAGTAAAAGAAGGGTCCGTTTCATGGAGCTTTTGCGAAGCATCCCTCACGCGGAGCCGTTTTCAATCCATTTTAATGTATATATTAGAGAAAACTGCCAAGCATGTTAACGACGCGTGATAGCTGAGTGGTCTAAGCGTTGGTTTTCGATACACCTCTTGTTGTACGCAAGAGTTCGAATCCCGTCTTCGACAAAAATGTAAAATATTTTTTATTTTTTATTTTTTAGTCTATTTTTTTTCGGCATATAAAAGTATTAATGACTGCTTTGAGAGAAATAGTTGTTTTCATACGCTCTCGGGAAGGTTACAATTGGGCTATTCCCCTCGGCAAGCCTCGGGGAATAGCACAATTCTAACCTTCCCTTGAGCGTAATAAAACAACTATTTCTCTCAAAGCAGTCATTAATACTATACTATAGTGCTAGCTAGCTCCGGCGTCCGGTCCCGACCCGCGGCTATTTTAGAACTTGATGTTATTGCACGTACCTGCACCTGTATACTCTTTCGAGAAAAAAAACAACAAACAAACATCGCATCATCGACATAGTTAACGCGCGCGTTACTGTCAAACTTTCAAACTTTGAAAATGCCATTTGTTTATTCACAACACATGAGATTATCATGACTGCTGTACACAGATAGCATCATAACACAAAATAGAACTTTCATTTATAATTAACAATTTTAATTATACCACAATAATAATACAGGGTGTATCATAACAGCATGAAATGATATCAATAATAGAATAATTACTCATAACAACAATGAATTTTAGAAATACAGGACTTAAAGGATTTTTTACAAGAACATTGGACACAATTAATTGAAGGTTGAAAAAATCACACAAAAATAATTTCCCACTTTTTGGTAACCCTGCAGGGTACAGCCTTAAAAAATAAATAAATAATTCAACAAAATGGCCGAATTTTTGTTGGTACCCCAGGGTACCATTTATGTCATCATTTGCAGAAATGTGCATGTGTGTAATTCGGTCTTTACAGACGTGTATCAATCAGATATGATTACAGGGCCCAGGCCTGCATAAAATGATGGACTTAGTTAAGCCAGGTTAACCACTTGACTCCGGACCATGTACATGTATGTGTTCTCGCTCTCGCATGCCTGTGCGTACTACGTACATGAACGTGCTTAGTGCATTGTACTTTCAAGACCGTAGCACTGCATGTAGCCCTACTGTGTAATTAGCTCTGCAATGACGTTATACAGGTCTTGAACAGTAGTTGGCGCTCTTCCAAAAAAAAAATCTGGCAGTGATGTTTCAGTCCCACTAATGATGTTAGTGCGAGTAGCACAAAGGGGTATGAACGCATATTGAGCCACTAGCAGTCAAGTGGTTAACTCCAGTCACTTTTCAAGAACACGGGCTTATGTCTCCAAACATACCTTCTTCAAGGCGCTGGGCCAAGACTGGACTACAGGTCCCTGGATGGAGTAGGACTGACCTGGGAACTGTGAAGAGGGTCTCTCCCTTACTGATCTCAGCTAGGGCTACCATACCACACTGAGCACAGGATCCTGAGCGCCTTACTGTTACCTAAACCAAGAAGCAACAGATGATATCATGATAATAATAATAATTATAATCTGGATTTATATTGCGCTTAATACGGAATACTGTCTCTAAGCGCTTTAGAATTTCCATTTTTCGGTTTAACTTAATAAAAATTAAACGAGCCGGGAAAAAAAAGGTATAGGGTCTATCTATCCTCCTTCCCCCACCCCCCCCCCCCCCCCCCCCTCCCCCCTATTTTTTTCATCCACTGCAAACAATTTGATTTTGGTTGAGATCACTACTTAAATGCCTGAATTAATCATTCATTAAAATTAATCAGTTATTAGATGTCAACCTTCCCCATTCACAAACAGTAATTCTTGCCGTACGCACAAGGGAGGATTAACAAACCAATTTTTGCTGTAAATCCGACAATCATTATAAAAGTATGATGGGGGTGCTTGGGGTGTCTGGATGCTTACCAAACATTAACGCTTTCTCTTTTGCCTCCAGATTGATTGAAAAATATTAATTAAATAGTAATAAACCATCATGAATATTTGTCAAAGACTCTACATAGATTATAAAATTTATAACATATTGCTTATAAAGTTCCTCAAGTTGCTGTTTTAAATCACCTGTATGGATACACAACATGTCCGGACACACAATGTCTTGTTATTAAGAAGAAAAAAAAGAAGAAGAAAAAAAAAATTGGTGGGGGAGGGGGGAGGGGGGGAGGGGGGGGAGGGGGGGAGGGGGGGAGGGGGGAGGGCGGAGGGGGGAGGGGGGAGGAGGGGGGAGGAGGGGAGCCGGAGGAGAGTCAAGATTACAAATGCAATGGCAATAAATGACAGGTGGGGTGCTGACCAGATTAAACTTTAAAAAAAGCAGAAACACGAAGTTGCAGACCATCCAGAGACTCCTCATAATTTGCGTTACTGATTACCGGTAATTAATTATAGTCTAGACCTAGACATCATTACAAATCTTTATTCTCAGTTTTCTTATGTACATGTAGATCCCCGGCCCCCCCACTCAAATTAAGGTCGGAATGACCGCATGCGTGTTGCCAAAATGTCCGGTAAAGGGGTACTTTTCGTGCGACAAAGTCCGGCCCAAGAATTGTAAAAAAGGGGTGTATTTGACTTTTCACCCAGAGATTTCTTTAAAAAGGGGGTGTTTTTTCTTTTTTTCTCTCATCTCTTTGGACTCCTGAGAAATGATTCCGAATTTAGGGGGGTACATTGAGCATTTTTCCTGATTTAGGGAGGTCTCCAAGGCAGGAAAAGCCCGCGAAATGCCCACGAACGGGGGGTTCGGAAATTGGCAGTCCTCAGATAGGGGGTGCTTTCAAAAAGAGGGAACGAGCATATGCATACCTAGACCGAAAACTTCAGTCACTCTAATCGTCGGTTGTTCCACTGAGACTACGTCTGGCTCCACTAGACCCAAATCAGATGGTTATTTCTGTCTAATGCGTACCCTAAATAACATTGAGTGGGGGGGAGGCCGGGTGTAGATCTCTAACTGATTTTCTTATAAAATTGAAGATGTGGCGTAGTCCACACATAGGAGCATCACTATCCTGGCTGTGTAGTAAAAGCTGTGCTTTTGATTCTCAACATTTCAAACAGCACTGTACAAAACTCAACTGCTTTCACTCAAAATCGGTACTTTAGTAACAGTTGATGACACCTAAATAGCAGTAAAATACATTTTTGTTAACTTACTGATGTTAAAAAGAATAATTGAAAAATTAAAATTGTAAGTCTAGATCTAGTGTCAAACTTTGCTTACAGCTGCATCGACATGATTGTGTAGAGTCTATGCGATATTGTGTGGTGTGTGTATTTGTGTATGGGTATAATAATACCCGCCTCACAGCATGTATGCAGTGCTAAAGGTCAATACGCTTTAGCATTGACTCTCTATGCTTTGCTGGAGTGGCGTAGTCTATAGACTATAGTATATTCAATACTGAATGAACGCCATTAAACTATTAGTATTACCAACAACAACAACAACTGTGAACTAGACGCAAGCGGCTCGTTCACAGAGCGGCACCAATCTGAAGAAACCTCGCGTGACCCGTACTGCATTCACCGCTATTGCACGCTGGGACGTTCGTTATTTGTATAATAGTCCATGGTCATGGTCTCATGGACGATGGAGCTGGAGCGCTAAGCCTAATTAGGCTTAGCCTAAGCTAAGTAAGGCCTAAGCTGTGCAGAGCGAAAGGTTTCATATTTCACGATAATGCCAACAAACCTTAGAATTCTGAATGATCCCTTCCTTTTCACACCATGATAAGAACATCTGACAGTCCGTGCTTTGTTTCTTTAAAAGACATTCTTCTCCAGAAGGTGAAATACCTGTCCCTGATTCCTCGCATGGTCTTTTCATGGGGGCTGCCATTTTGAATTTTATTATTTGGAGAGCTAGAGCTAGCTAGCGCCATCTCCGCTGGCCCATGGCGCGAGGCAAAAACTTTCAAGGTATGAATAGAAAAGTTCGTAGAAAAATTAAGGGGCCCCGTCGTGTCACAAAGAGTTCTTATCAATCGCAACTTTTGTGCAATTGATATCAATCATAAATATGTACTAAAACTTGCGATTGGTTGGAGGACCTACGCTCTCATTTAAAAATGCAGTTACTAAAGAACTTTTTTCCAAAATGTAATCGTCCACCCTCCACCACCTCCAGTCAAAACTCTTCTTCGGAGTATTTTGGAGGAAAATAAATCCAAGATCCAAGAATCGTAACTCTTTATAAGACGGGGCCTTCTCCTCCCATTCTTCTTCTTTTCCTTCTTCTTCTACGTCTTCTAGCTCCTCCTCCTCTTCATTCTTCTTCTTCTCCTCCTCCTCCTCCTCATTCTTCTTCTTCTTCTTCTCCTCCTCTTCATTCAATTCTTGTTCTTGTTCTCCTTTTCTTCCTTCTTCTTCTAATAATGCAACCGCCTATTAATTCTTAAGACTTTTCTGGACACTAATGGAGCTGTAAACCCCTGTAAACAACAACCCCCCCCCCCCCCCCCCCCAGGTCAGTCAGAAACCCCATGATTGTCAAGATACTAAGGATTGGAAATCGAAACCAAATTTTGTTTTTTCATAACATTACAGTCTATTGGGTAAAACGAATATGGTAAAACCGTCACTCAAAGATTTTTATTTTTTTAGGCGCTTCTTAATCATTTTAAAACGTGATTAAAAAAAAGAATAGGGCTTTAATTATTACACCATATCACAGACACTGATAACACGAAGGGCCGTGCATATATTGAAATATTTGTTTTTCAAACTTGCTAAGCTTCGCCCCAAAAACCTCCAGATCTCATTCCTCTTGTGACATCATGTGTCAGTCATCAATGAGCTAAATTGAGAAAGTGGTATGTACACTGTTGGTCATAATGGTGGAATAATTATTTTTACCCCAATTTATGGAATGATTTTGACAATGATTTATTTCTAATAGATCTAGATAATTATACATTCTCAGATTTTATTGAATAATAAAGTTTGTGAGTGTTTGTTTTTCGTGACTGCTAAAGCATGTGTGTGCTACTAGGCACTGGCGTACCTATGGGGGGGGCAGGGGGGGCAGAGTGCCCCCCCCTGACGGGCTCCAGGCGAAAAAAAAAGGGGAAAGAAAAGAAAAGAAAGGAAAGGAAAGAAAAAGAAAAAAAGAAAAGGAAGAAAAAGGGAAAAGAAAAGGAAAGGAAAAAAATGGGGAAATTAAAAAAAAAAAAGACCATGGCCGTACGCACCAGGGGGGGGGGGGGGCAGTTGACCCCAGATATTTTGAGAACGTACAGTTTTTTTCCTGAAAATGTAGTGTAGGCCTATACCAAATCCTTCAATTCTACTTTTGAAAATGCAAAAGTACCCTCATGACCAGTTCGGTCGCTAGAACTCCCTTCACTCCTTTTGCTTTTGAGATTCTTCGAAAACTTTTAACGCATCTTTCCCCCTCCCCCACCAGAAAAATATTCCGCATACGGCCCTGAAAAATTAAGACAAATGAAAATAGGAAAATATAAGTGATATAACAAATTCGAAACTCTTCGCTGGCGCAAACTGCTTGCTAGCCTATTTTGTATTAAATGTTTTCACTTGCTCGTCCCCCTGAAAAAAGAAAAGGATTAGCATTGCCTAGAATACAATTGTGCCTGCCCCGACTGGCCCCGACCTGCAACCATGGCAACAATAACACACAGTGTATGTACCAAATGTTACTAAACGAAAGTAATTCATTTTTCTCGCTCGCTACACTTGCTCGCGAATAAAATGAATGGATATTGCTTTGGAAATAATTGTGCCCACCCTTGACCTGCAACAATATCATTAAAAATGGAAGAGTTTTTTCGCCCTCTCGCCAAAAAGGAATTGAATCGCGTAAAACGCAATTGCGTCCATCCTGACCTGCACCAATAAAAACAAGTTTATTTATTAATTTCTATTAAAAGAGAATTTTTTTTTTGCTTGCTCGCTATGCTCGCTCGCCAAAATGGAATTGACACCGCTAACGAGCCCGCCCCAACCTGCAACAACCAGTTAATAATTATGTATTAAACGTTATTCAAAGAAGTTTTGGTGTGCTCGTGCTCGCCAAAACGGAATTAACATCACCTTAGACATGATTGTGTAAGCCCTGCCCTGCAACAAAAAAATCTGAAATTTCTGAACCAATTATCATTACAAAAATTTTGCTCGCTCGCTACGCTCGCTCGCCAAAATAGAAATAACACCGCTTTTAATAATCACGTCCCTGACATGGAACAATGAACCCAAGTTTATGTACCATATTTTCCCTATAAAAGAGAATTAATTTTTTGCTCGCTCGCTACGCTCGCTCGCCAAAATAGAAATAACACCGCTCAATCACTTCCCTGACATGGAACAATGAACCCAAGTTTTATGTACCATATTTTCCCTATAAAAGAGAAGTGATTTTTTTTCGCTCGCGAGCTCGTGGAATTATGTGCCCACCACTAACCTGCTACAATATCATTAAAAAGAGAAATGTAGGAGGTTGCCTGCCCGCCAAAATGGGATTGACATTGCCTTAAACACGATTGTGCCCGCCCCCGACCTGCAACAATGAAACAAATTCAATAGCAATTCATTGAGAGAAAGATGTATTTTGGCTCGCTAGCTAAAATGGGTATAAAATCACCCTAAACACAATATTGTTCCCGCGCCCTGCATGGGACAATTGAACCAAGTTTAAGTGGCATTTATTAAAAAGGAAGTGATTTTTTTCTTGCTCGCTACGCTCCTTTGCAAAAAAATGGAATTAACGTCGCTAACAAGTGAATGTTCCCACCCCCAACTTGCAACAATACCAGTTTATATACCAAACGTTACTTAAAGATTTTTTTTTGCTCGCTCGCTCGCCAGAAGTGAAAATTAGCATCGCCTTTTTTGTTTGTTTCGGTCGCTTGCCCCCCCTGACGGAGTACCCCAGGTACGCCACTGCTACTAGGCTAATCAGCTAGGGGACCTACGTCCTTAAGTCATAACTGACAGTAATGAGGATTAATGCCTCACAAAGGGCACTAATATAGCACATAGACACAGTTTTGATCATGGGGCCTCACAGTAACGAGGCCATTACTTAGCCACTGAATCATGACGGTACGCAGCGGTTGCTAGGGTACGCGGCCGCCCCCACAAATCCCCCCAAACTGACAAAGTGCAATAAATTATCAAAAATTCATTGCATTTCCCCCCGGCCCCAAACAGGAAAAAATCTTCTGTAGGGCAATGCATTATGGTTGAAGGCATGGCCACACAGAGGAGTTTTTCCTGTGGGGGACCGGGGGAAAGTGCAATGAACTTTTAATCATTTATTGCATTTTCTTCGTTTTGGTGGATTTACGGGGGCGGCCGCGTACCCTAGCAATCGCTGCGTACAGTCATGATTCAGTTTTTTTAAATAGCTCGCATCAGCTATATTTGAATATTTACGTAACAAACTACTCAGCTCTTTCTAACATGGCATCAATTAATGAATTGAAGAAAAGAACGGACACTCCCTTCATCGAGTGAATACTTTTGTCATTGCGAGGATTTCCAAAGACTGAGGTAGAAATAGCATTCCTGACATTGCAACAATGACCGCATTATTTTGATGTATTGTCCCTAAAGGTGCTTAAAATTGCTCTTTCTCCTTGTCTGGGAGGACAAGCTCTTTCAATACGCCTACAGGAACAGAATAGACTGGCTGTAGTGTCATTTCAAGAAAGGAAAACAACTTCATGCAGTTAAAGACAGTTCAAAATAATGCTAGGAAATGGAAATTAAAATGATACCGTTTTAAAAAACAGTTAGATATGGTTTTTGGACAAGAAGCAGGAGATAATTCATTGCTCGGCAATCTGGACTGTATTTGAAACAGAGCATCCAATATTCCTGAAATTTAAAAGTATACTGTCAATGAAAAAATATAACTAAACAATAACAAAAATAATGGACCTCTTTACCCAAGGCTGTGTGTCTTTGTTGAGCATAAAATGATTCTGCTCGGGTATGCAGACCAGTTGTTAGCCCACTGGGCTTGAATAGACTTGAATTTGAATGACCCCCCAAAAAGGTAAAAATCACGTGTTTTTACATGATTTTTTTCTCAAGCCCCCCCCCCCCCCCCCCCTGGATTTGCCACTGCTTTCAATAGACATAAATTTGAAAGGCCCTTTGTATCACCTCGTGCAAGAATTTATAGGGCGCTTCTATTAAATTTATAGGAGAAGTAAATCCCTGTTCATCATTGTTTTCACGGTGCATAGTTGTTTACAGACTGAAAAGGGCTAGTACGGGACAGCTAGTAGAGAGTGAATAAAACTAGGAAATTATAATTGAAAATGTAAAAAAAACATTGTAAACCTGGCAATAAGAGGCTCTTGAATCCAGTTTTAAAAATGGACATGGCTTTGTGGCTAAAGCTAGCTGATGAGAGCCAGCTACCCCCTCCCCCCCCCCCACCCCCAGTGGCGGGTCCAGGGGGGCCGGGAGTCCCGTCAGCTGGGAAAAAACGTATAAAAACACGCCTTATTTTATCTTTTTTGGGAGATTGCCCCCCCCCTGGCTTTTCTAATTTTCGAGGGCCAAAAAAAAATTAGTGCTCACTAAACCTGGCAATAAGAGGCTCTTGAATCCAGTTTTAAAAATGGACATGGCTTTGTGGCTAAAGCTAGCTGATGAGAGCCAGCTACAAAAACAGAATTCCTGTCCTTCTCAGTTGTACTTCGTAAATATAATACTTTACTTTGTTTACAAGTTAATAATTATTGTAAGCTCATTGTATAGATCAATTAAGAGAATAGCAACAAATATGGACTTTGACTGAGATAAATATGGGTTTAACATCAGTTTTTCTTTTTCAAAGATTTACAAAAAAAGCAGTAGCTGGGTGTCGAACCCGATACCTTCCAGTAACCAGGAGATTGCCTATCCACTAGAAAAGTGTCACATTGCTAATTCCTGTATTTGTTATACTTCAAATTTCAGCAGATTAAATTTCAAATTGATTTCAAATGTCGGCCCCTCCCCTAAGAAATCCTGGATCTGCGTCTTGGGGGGGGGGGGAACTGTGCACCCATTTTTTGTTCAGGTACCCCCAAAAGGCAAGTTCAGATCGATGCGAGAAAGACCCCTTTTCACCTTTGATATTTTTGCCTTTTTTATTTTTAATTAGTGTACTCTTTCTTCGCAAAAAGAACCCCCTTCCCTTTCTCTGAAATGCCACTTTTCACTTCTTATAATTATGTTACTTATAAAAGAACTTTTCAGTCTTTCTTCGATCATTTAGATTGTCAAGGTTTGTTTTTTAGTGTCTTCTTTTTAAGATTTAATTTTCGCTTAAAATATTTGCGGTGTAATTTATTTTATTAAACAGAAAGATTTTAAAAGTCTTTAGAATGATCCATTTTCTTTTCTCACGCAAAAATTGTATATAATAATTACTAAAATAATTATTGTCAGTGGATAAGATTTATGTATAAAATGGACTACTATATGCGCAAAAGACAGTTCATCTTCGTGATAGGCTGCATAACCCTTTGCAGATTGAGAACGTGGAAGAAAAAGCCGATCCAATACTTTTACTGGTGAAGTATTGAAAAAGAGACTATATTTATGCATAAATATATTATAAGCAAATTTAGTCAAACTGCAATTTCTGACAGTGCTCAACTGCAAATGTAGATATACGAGTTGGAAAGGTTAAAATTGATTGGTAAGAGTTATACAGTGACTCTTACCAATAAAGTTTAACCTTTCCAACTCCTATATCTATATAATATATATATATATATATATATATAGTTGCACAAATATATATACAGGAGCTGCATGGCGAGGCCGATGATCGACACAGCGCCTCGGACACATTATATCGCGGTTAAAGCGACAAGATTTTTGATTTGGAGTTTAAATATCTAATCAATTTTAGCTAGCATCAATCTATTGAATCTTCACCATCATTAATCATGACTGATAATTCAATCGAAATCCTTCAACTGCTCACTCCCGGTGCTCACTATAAAAAACAATTAAGAAATAAAGTAGAAAGAATCAGATTAATCATGAAAGAGCTACTCGAGTAGAAGAAGAGGAGACTGGAGAAGAAAGAAGAAGGTCGGAAGAATTAGAAGAAGAAGAAGAAGAAGAAGAAGAAGAAGAAGAAGAAGAAGAAGAAGAAGAAGAAGAAGAAGAAGAAGAAGAAGAAGAAGGAGTTAATTTAAGAAGGAGAAAAAGAAGAAGCTAGAACTAGAACACAGAAGAAGAAGAAGAAGAAGAAGAAGACAAAAAAGAAGAAGAAGGGTGGCCGAAGGGGAAATGAGGAGCCTGAAGGATCGGGATCGAATAGGATCGAAGGAGAAGAATGGGAGGATCGAAGAGGAAAAAGAAGATAATATCAACCTAGAATTAAATTAGGGATAATGAGAAAATGCAAGATTTGGGGGTTTCGGCATATTAAATTAAATTTAATTGTCAAATTATGGACTTCGGCTGGATCCACCAAAATCAGCGTCCATCGAGCCATCCCCCCCCCCCCCCTACCCCCACCCGCCCCCTTCACCACCACCACCACCACGCCACGGCACCACCACCACGCCACGGCACCACCACCGATGAAACAAGGCAGGATCCATCCAGCTACCTGCCAGCGCCCGCGGGGCCCACGTACGTACAGAGCTCCACCGCCGTGCAGACATCGCCGCACCCCTTTCCTGCTCCACTACCGGCTTCTCATACGTTTCAGCCTTCGTCGACGGGAGTGCATTGGCCTGGGACGCTCATCGTTATTATGTCCACTGTATGTAAGTGCTATTAACGACGAGGTTTATAGTTTGCAGGGTTCGTCTGTTTGTAGCCAAGACTAATGCTCGCCATAATAGTGAGCTTTACATTTGGCAATAGGTATAGACTCTATAGTCTCTAACACTTTAAAATTAAGGGACCATACCAAAAAAAATCAATATAAATAATTATGGAGCCTGCGCCTGTGCTTATTATGAGCCCTGCATGGCGCTGGCTCAGTGTAGTGAAACGGACATGGGTTAAAGTGTTGGCTACATTCGCTCTAGGAGTGGCTAATGCAATATTCATTTGTAAGTAGACAGAACCGTCTGGTATGGGTCATTCTTTAATAAAACTGACATTTGTCAACCTTCCCCATCACTGCCCATACACATAAGACTTAAGAGGCGCGGTCAGAGGAGCCAGATGTATAATCTCGGCTGCATGAACAACCATCGATCGTTATCGGACTCGGAGCAGAGACAATCATGCTGAAAATTTTGGCCTATATTTTATTGTAATTTTGTATATAATACAGCCTTCGTTCACACTTTGTTTTCAAATAGACCGTCTATACGCTAAAACTTTTAAAAAGCAAGAATGAAGGAGCCTCTCAAGGAGGAGATAGGCTGGAGATGGAAAAAAATATTAACAAAAAGAATTGATTTTATTTGGCCTTAATTGGCTTAACTTGTAGTAGACAGAAATAACCATCTGATATGGGTCATTTCTTTAATAAAACTGACATTTGTTGACATTCCCTATAATCGGCGGTCTAGTGGAGCCAGATGTAGTCTCAGTGGAACAACTGACGATTAGAGAGACTGAAGCTTTTGGTCTAAACTTGTAGATGTTATTGTTAGATCTTATTTTTAGTGCAGTTGAACTTGATTCTGCAAAGAATTAGAAATTACAATTTGAGAATCTCTTTATCACATTTTGTTGCAGAATCTCTTAACTTGTACAGCACTAGAATGGAGCGGAGGAAATCTCTGAAAATGTCTCGCAATCAGAAAATAGAGGAGATAGATCAGAAGCTCATGCAAACTTTGAAGTTGTGTGCAACAGAGAAAATATGCCCGGAAGAGTTCAAAAGTCTCACTAGACCTCTGCGAATGATCCACCAGAAATGGAGGAGGAGAGAACGGATTAATTCCATCATTTTTCTTTCGCTAGTGGTGGTAGTCGTTGCAGTCTTGTATCAGGTCGAAGCTACGGCTGAATTCATATCGGCAGTGGGCAAGATTGGAATGGTGAAATTAGTAAGTACATTAGTTTAGAGTTTGGGGTGTAAACTCATGAGTGAATTAATCCCCTTCTAGCTCTCAAAAGACGATAGGTAGGAAGATTAATTCTCTTAATAACATATCAAGAAGGGGTGTTAAAATTGTTTGATATTTTAGATGATCTTTTGATTAACGTCTTGATTTCTTTCAATAATCTTAAACTCTTCTCGGTAAGATGAAGATTTTCAGAATATGACTACAAAATATCAGATTTGTTTGACAATGTGCAGGGCATAACTTTCTAGATGTGTTTAGGCCGGCCAGGATGCACATAGTGATTAAAATGGCTTTTTCCATTCAGGCAGCTTAGGGTAGCATGCTTGGGAACACACATAGCATTTGTTCGTTTATGTTATTTGTTATTATTATTAATTGTTACTCCATCGTTTATTCTAAAATGAATTAAATTTGTTATTAATTTTTTGGAGAAAATACTGATAATAACGTTATTATTAATTTAAACTGTAGGTGCTGCCATACTGGGATTGGACAACCATCCATGCAAGAGACTGCCTCTTTCAGAATCCTTACCGGGAACCTGGAGGGATCACGGAAGAAGAGTGTGAGGTGAGGATCGTTGGAGTGACGTCCATATTGACGTTAGGTTATTTTTAATACGTACAAGAGTTAGTATGGAGCCCTTGTGTTACCAAAAGGCACTTGCTTATTAAATTGCTTTTGAACCCAGGACCTCAGGACCTCAGGACCTCAGGACCTCTTTTTTATGACACTTTACCACTTAAACTACTCGAGCTTTCGTGGGTTATGCACCTGTCAATTGTATGACCCACCCCATGAACCCCGGGGATGGTGCGTCACTTGTCTAATGTGCGTCGGATTTTACTATACCATGACGCACATATGCGGCAAAACTATGACGAACTTCAGGCTACCAATGACGGTACCTCGGTCAAAATTATGACGCACCAGTTGTTGATTTTGACTGTCATTTGAATACATTCAGTGACGCACCTATGTAAAGTGACTGACATCGACACACCCCACCGTCAATATTGTGACTGACCATAGGAGTAAAATGACGGTACCCTGAGTCACACCTTGATGGTAAATGACCCAACCATGACGCACCTTCCCCGGGGTCCATAGGGTGGGTCATACAATTGACACCTGCATTATCCTGTTCAATCTGACTTATTTTTGATCTGTTATAATTGTATATTGTTGTATGTTGGAAGCTTGTCGAATAAAAATCAATCAATCAATCGAGGCCAAATAAAATTTAATTTAAATTTATTCTTAGTTTCTTGACTAGATTTTTGAAAATTAGGAGGACAGAATTCCATTTTATTTCATATTTTGTTCAGGACATACAAATTCCATTGGGCCTATTTGTACACAGATTTGGTTACCTAGATTTCATATGAATATAGATCAGGGGGTGGGGGAGGGGCTCGAAACAAGGTGAAATTGCAACGTATCAATAACAACCCCATCGCTAAAAATGTTGTCAGAATTGAAGAAAAAACAAATAACTTAAAAACTTTAGGTGGGCCAAAAATATTACTGTGTAGGGGGGGGGGGGAGGGGACAAGAAAATTCAGAATTAATTTGAATTGGCCTAATGATTGCTTTGATCCTGCAGCCGTTGGTGAATCTGTCTAAGGTAGAGAGAGTAGAAAACCTGAGCCAAGATGCGATGACCGAAGACCATCTCTTTATAGCTGTCCCGGTTATTGTGACGGACGCTATGACGGATTGGAGGGCTGTCAAAGATGTGAACTTTAGCTTAGAGTACATATCTGAGGTGCGCATTTGTATATGCTCTGTTATGTTGTATAAATGATAAATGCTGTATACATTTTTGTGTTGGAAGTATATGACTTAATGCCTTTCTGGCTTCAAAATGAGGATACAAAACTTTTTCATTACTCCAGCCAAGTACAACTGCCTACATGTACATCGATGGTCAACTTGTGAGCTGATCAGATCGGGGCATAAACAGTAACACACTGTATTTTTTTTATTGAATGTTATGTATTCATGCAGTTCCCCTATTAAAGGATTTGTCAAATTCCTTTCACCATTGCTTCCATGTTTCTTGAGTCACTTAAAAACAGTAAGAAAGATTTTTGTTTAAATGCTAAAGTAATTGAAATCTATATTCTAGTTTATAAATCGTCTTTGTTGTGAAAATGTGCTTTGATCAGTTCACTTGTTATTCTTAGTGAGATTGAGCTTTGATTTTTACCTTCGTAAATGTGATTCATTATCAGTTTGCTAAGAAATTTGAGCTTTCATTTTTTATAATTCTAAGCAAAAGTTGTAAAAATAAATGACAAAGATCATGTTGAAATATATAAAATTGGTATCTTCAAAAATATATACATCTTTTTCCAATGTTTCACAGCTCTACATTGACGATCCTATCCTGTCAGAGACATCTGTGTGTAGCGTTTCAGGACTGGACATGGCATCAACGTTACAAGGCTTCTTCAGGAAGATGCATACATTGGATAATTTCCAAGTCCATTGGTAAGGCCTTGTCATGTTGCTTTTAGAACATTTATATGTATATTTCTCCTGAAAAAATCCTGAGAAAGGTATTTCTGCTGGTAGTATTGCATTAGACAGTCAAACCTGTATATAGCGACCGCCCAAGGGAAACACAAAAAGTGGCCTTTGTAGACAAGTGGTCCTTTAGAGTTTAGAACATGATTCAATGGGAAACCATTTTCAAGGGAAACAACAAATATGGCCTTTGTAGACAGGTGGTCTTTGTAGACAGGTGGTCACTAAAGCAGATTTGACTGTAATATAGTAAAACTGAAATTAATATGCTGGTTTTATTGCATACTTATGAATTTGAATGCAAACATTGAGGGAAATTGAATGAAGTTCATATATTCATGTATGATTAATCAACCCCAGAAAAATGATAGTTATAATAAATTAATAATGGATATTTGTATTGCACTCATATCCACCTTGCAAGGAGTTTAAGGTCCTCCACTTTTATCTTCAGATTTCATTGCTTAAAGCATTCTTATAATGTCTTCATACTAGATACCCACTAAAAACCTCAGTAGACAAAAGCGATTGTAGATTAAGACATTTTTGTCAGAATTCAGAAGACATAAGAGTGGTGCTGGGGTTTGAACCCACAACCCTCGTCTCCAATCTATTTTTTAAACCACTCAACCAAGACCAGCTCTCTATAAAGGTCACATTTTTGTTACCCTCAAACTGTTTTTTTTTCCTTGTTGAAAGACATCTTGAAGGAACCTACTGGGTCATATACATCAGCTACCTCTAAATTCACTTTTGTGGTTTACCATTGGCAGTCTTTATGTTCAGGTTTCAAAACAATTAAATATAAGAAATACCAACATCCAAATAATGTTTGTAAGTGCATACAGCTGTTGTATCATAGTGTTGTTATATGCTCTGTACACAAACTGTATATTTTAAGTATTTTATCAACATTTTCTTTGTTTCCACAATTGTTGATTTTGCAGGGGACACTGCAAGCTTCCAGCTGCTAAGGTGTTACGCCAGTACTACCGCAGGCCCTACTTCCTACCAGGGATGGTGGAGGCAGACCCAAAGAATTTCATCATGGTTGGAGGAAGAAAGGATGAAGAGACAATACCAGAATATAGAGTATGTCTATATGTTTGTGTGTGATTTATCTGTACTGTCCATTTCATACAAGACTCGACATCCAGCTAGATTAATGATGATTCTCTTATGGACCTTCTTGCAATTTTCTAAACGTTCACAAGATTGACAGTGTTGGTCTTCTGGCCTGTCGACCTTGTGATGTCAGTCTAATGCTGTAGATTTTTATTCAAACAGAATGTCCCCCTCCTGGCAGCAAGTTTTTAAATTATGTTTTATCTCTGAATACAAAATGAATACTGAAAAGTATACAGCATACAGCTATAATCTGATTTCCTGGGGAATGTAATCTGTCACTGAAATATTTGTTGGTGTATATGCTATTACAAAGATTTAAAAATCCAGCAGCACAATTTTTCTTGTTCCTAATGCTGCTTGTAGTGCTTGCCCACATTTAAGAAGTGTGTGTTTGAAAATAGTCCAATAAAAAAAAAGGAGAATATCTAACGGAGCCAGGCTATTATTTAATTGCGTAAATTCTCTTTACTGGCTTTGTTTGATTGGTGGAACAAACAGGACTTGGCACAGTTGACTTTTGTCATATATCTTCCAAAGAGTGTCGCAGTCTTGGGTATCAATCCATGGCAATTAAAGAATTAATCTAGCCCTGCAAATTTGCATGTTTTTTGTTACAGGGATTTGATCCGGCTAACATGCAGGTGAGCTGGGTCAGCCAGGTCAAAGGTCAGTTCAAGTTCAAGCTGTTGCCGGATCCAGTGTGTGAAGAGAAATGTGAAGTCTTGGAAGGGACTCTGAACGAAGGAGAAACCTGTAAGTGTCAAGAAGAGGTTCAATGAGTTTCATGGGTCACTTAGATAGCGCTCTTTTTGTTTCTTTAATGATAGATACTTGACTACTCCCTACTGTTTTTTGTAAGACATCACTCAAATGTTACAAGTTGTTTACATTCAACAATTAGAGAATTGCCAATTGTGATGTAAATTATCTATATTTTTTTTAATAATTATATACGTTGCATATAATTGAAATGTAAAGAGACAAGGATATATCTTCAAAGCATGAATATCTTTTAAAAATTCATCCCATTTTAGATCACATTTATTTATCTCAGAGAGATGTAAATCATCCATTCTAATAGATTTTACTGAATTGAAAAAGCTTTTAATTTGCTTTAAATACTAACCCTGTATTTGCTCTCTTTATTTTCTTCCAGTGGTGTACTGCAATGACTTTTGGTACCTCCAATATTCAGCTGGGCCGATCGGAATCTCACTGGCTATCAGCAGTGGAGGGGCATGGGATGATCAATGACGGGATTCGCCACGCCCTTTGCCACGCCCTTATGATTATTATTGGTTTACGTTGTTGCCTTAGTTGATGTCCATTTACTAGAGAAATCAGGTTCTTTGTTTGGGGGATTGGTTATTTTGTATAGTATTTTGTTCAGGAAAGTATGGGAACATAAATTTGAATATGAGATATTTATTTACAGGTATGTCTATATTATTGTCATGTAATAATTGTGATTGTGTGTGTCAACCTGATTTCAAAGATTTTTTCATACCGGTATGTTTATACTATGAATATTTTTATTGATTGTATCAGAATCACAGAAGCTTGGTTCAAATGTCATTTTATGGACCATCTAGTATAAATGTATATTGCTCTTTTATGTATAACTTGTTATTGCCAAAATAATCATTAGTACAGGATTTGGGTTTGGACCCAATTATAAGTGGATGAATATTACTATGAATGGTAGTTTTTAAAACATGGTTCTGGCAGTGATTTATGAAATGTTTACTGTGTTGCAAGAACAAAGAGAAAAAGTCTATTGTCTTTTGGATCACATGTATCATTGAAACATAGATGCTGGTTCCCATAATTATTCCCCAAGACTTTCCTGTGCATGCTTTTTAATATGTTTTTTAATAGTCAATTGTTCCTACATTCAAGTACTGGTGTCTTTCAATTTTTTACAGTACATGAAAATGAGATAGAGGGGAATGCATGAATATGGACAGACAAGTTTTTGTCATATATTGATTTCCCTAGTAGTGCTGCAGACTCTTTTCAGTTGTATATTATCATAAATACAAAGTGTGGGAAATTAAAAGGATCTGCTCCACTTCTGTTGGAAAATACATGTTAAAGAAACTTTTTCTAATTTTTGTCCCTTTTCACCTCATTTGATCTTAACTGAACTAGCCAAGCTAAAGAAATATGCATAGATTTATTATGGCTGTTATATTAGGTATCCTTCCAGCATTTTTAGTGCTTTGTATTGTTCATTATGTGTTGATATACTGTCTAACAGATTGATATTCATGAAAAAAATTATGCTATTTTAGCCAAAGGAAATATCCAAAGAGAATAATGGAGCGAAGCTTTCATTTTCTTTTTCTTTCTTTTCACTTTGTTTTCATTTAAGGAGAATCGGTAATGCATTTTTGTATATGTTGTTTTTACAGTTTATTTATTTCTTGTGCTGGGTAAAGAAAAGGAGTTGTCTCTATAGGTCCCAAGTTATTTGAATAATATACTTCCAGTCATAGTGTCCAGGCTTCTTAATCATGTAGCTAAAGATTATGTATGTGGAGGGACAAGTCCTGTTGTTAAAGACCTTTCGACTGAAATGGGCATAATTTGAGTTTCATGTGATGTTTAGACATGGAAAAAAGTTGAAGTCAAAGAAAGAGTCATTAAAGATTTACATGATGCAATTGTTGAGAGGTATTAAGTTGAATATTGATTGCATAAACATGTTTTATGAAATGTATGGAGACTTTAAAACAAATCTAACTGTATATATGTTGTTTTATTTTGGTTATCAAACCAATTAAAAGCACACACTTTTATTGTGTAGAAGTGCCAAGAATGATGTTAGGAAGCAAAAATCACCAAATTCAATTGAGTTACAGTACGATTCAAATCAAGTTGTGGAATTATGTTTTAAAAATTACGAATTTGTACTTCTAGATATTTAAAGGGTAATTATGGTTTATTACGTCTTTTCTTTATATATTATTCAGAAATGTTGGTTTTATAGAATGATGGGATGAGACAGAGAAGGATTGAGGGGGCAGCATGCCCATTCCGCAGAAAACATCAGAATATGTTTACTGGGTACGTAAAATAAAAATTACACGTTTTCCTTGCATTTAAATTCTAAATTTGAGAAATATGTGTTACCCCATTTTGCGTAAAAGGACAGACTTTAATTTCTGTTGTTTTCCCCGTCTGGAAGTCTCAAAATCGCAAGGTAATCCGGAGATCGGCAGAGGAATCTCATCCCTGGCTGAATCGGATTTATCCTTAATTGATTCGAGGATGCTGAAATGTATTATGTTACTATTTTTATTGGACAGTACTATTGTTTTTTTATGGAATATACATTTTTGCTTATTTTTGGGTGGTGAGGAATAAATATTTTATTAATCAGTACTTTATATGAATAAAATTCATAACAATATAACCAAAACGTTTTACTTTCCTGGCATTTATTTCTTTCTTATTGCTCGTCTATCAAAGTCTATAACCTTCATATAGAGTACCAAAGAGTGATGCCAAACTGGCTAAGATGTCAAGGTTGCTGGTTCCAAACAATTTTGTGCTAAACAATGGCATGGTGATCACCATGCGCAGACTCGGTTGTTTCAAACCAGTAACCCAGACTAGCAAATAAAATGTTAGCACTTTTGATACTCTATTTGAGGACCATGGTTTAACATGTGAATGTTGTTTCTCAATTCCATCCCTCCCCCCCCCCCCCCCCCACACACAAAAAAAAGACTGGTTTTTTCAAAGGTATTAACCACTTGACTGCTACCCACGTACATGTACGTGCTTAGGGCATTGCACTTTCAAGACCTTAGCAGTGCATAATGCCAAGCCCTACTGTGTAATTAGCACCACAATGATGTTATAAAGGTCTTGAAGAGTAAATGGCGCTTTTCAAACAAAAATCCGGCTTTTTTGTGTGTACAGTGTACAGTTTTTGTCGGGTTTTTGTACAGTACAAAAATGCAGTAGCACAGGGGGTATGAACGCGTGGTTAAGGGGAGGGGGCACTATGCCCATCCCCCTAAACATTTTGACTAAAGAGCAACAGATCATGCACAGATTTTGCACACACCACTAAAATAATAATAAACAAGACAGCATCATCAATTTTGATGGAATTATGGTAATACCATAATTTATTATATAATTCATTCAAATTATATTTGTAAATATTTAATGCTGAACAAAGAAAGTTTGTTATACTACATGATTTTGTAGACCTAATGTAACCTTTAAACAAATTTTTCATCTTAATTTGAATTCTACATTTAATTTCTTTTCAAATTGGTTTTCTTTCAGTTTTATATTAATTCCTTGTCCTATGAGTTTTCCTGTCTGAGGCTCCCTTCTTGATTAATATTGATATAAAACAGATGAAAAATAACATTGAGTTGGTAGCTGATTTAGAATGAAAATAAGAAAGTAGAGTGTTCTTTACATTCTGTTAACAAAATTTCCAATTTCAGCCTGAAACAAGCTCACAGCAGGTATTGTCACTTCTAAATATTTGTACACTCATTTTTAAAGTGCACAAGACTCAAGAAAACATAATACAAACGCATGGCAGAGTGGAAAATATGTATGGTTATTCTTCCATTTTTGTAATCACACGATCACGACCGTCTTAGCTAACATAAAGGACTGTTCAATGGCTTTCATTTTCTGTCAAAAGCTGTCTCTTTGCCTCAAACAAGATGACACTTGTTGCCATGGCAGCATTCAGACTATCAACACCCATTGACATTGGTATGAAGATTCTCCTTCCGCTAGTCTCTGTGCAAAGCTCCCTTGCTTCCCTGCTCAGACCCTCTGTCTCTCCCCCAATGACCAGAGCACAGTCTCCTTGGGTCCAGTTTACACTGAAATATGGAACCGTTCTTAAATCGGTGGTTGCGTTCGTCTCATCCATCTCCTTTGCATGATCATCTGAACTGTCCTCATTGTTATCATATTGAGCGTTCTGAGCATGTTCTGACTGGTTATCTGAGACTCCACAGCTACTCTGTGTTTGTGAATCGTCATTATGAACGTAGTTACAGTCCGCGATGTGAACACTTCTGTTGGGTGATAGGTAGTTTGGTAAACTGGTCCAGGGGATGTTGGAGATGATGGGCACTCTGAAATGAGCCCCTGCTCCTGATCGCAATACCTTGGGCTCCCACACATCTACGCAACCTGCAAGAAATGAAAACCCACAAGCAAAAGAAACACTTAGACCCAATGGGATTACAAGCACATTACACAAATCATCTTATTAATACGAAAGGTACATATCGTGATTTCAGACTCATTTTATTTTATCACAAACAAATTATAATTGGACAAGCAACAATTTTAAGGCTGAAATTCAAGTATTAAAGATGTAAAGCATAAATATAAATTAGATTTTCAAGGCTGGTACATGAGATAAAAAAGCAAATCTAATACACTGTATTACTAGACTATTATTGTATAAATGCTGTCCTACAATTACCCTTTGTCCAAACAGTATTTTGAAATGTCATACTTACTGCTCTTTCAAAATGACATTGCTTAAGGCTATTACTGCTGGTGCATTTTGTGCTTTATTATTAAAATAAAGTTGTTTTTCCCTCAAGTAACATTCCTCTAAATGACTAGAGTGGTTTGCACCTTAAAGTAATGACAACTGAGACCTAATACATACATGCCAACATTTGAAAATCAGAAATCTGTACACTATGTGCGCGAAGCGCACATCACGAGCGCGAAGCGCGAAGTCCTTTTAGCCGGGGTCCAGGGCCCGCTTTAGGGCCCTGGAAGCTCTGGGTTTCCAGATGGTCTCTGGTGCAATCTGAGCCTATTTTAGGGACCATTTCCCCTAAAATTCAACCCAAGTTTATGGGTAATTTAATTTTTGTGTCATACCAAACAAAAAAGTGATTGAAGTGAATTCCACATTTTTATTTATCCTTGGCAGAGGCAGAGCAGATAATAGACATAGATTTAATTAGCCACTCATGCAGAGTGATGCATTTAAGTCTAGTTACTTTTTAAATAATTATACATGACATAGATCTATGCATAAAATGAGACTGGCAATATTCAACTTTCCAGACAACAGTCAACAATCCAAAATTATTTGTAACTCATTGAGCTACATGTAAATGAGGTTGTCAAAATCAATGTCAGCAGAACAAGACTCCACCACTGATCTTTAGATCTTGCCGACAATAAATGCAGTATACTTTATCAGAGATGCCAACCCTATATGATGGCTGTCAGTAACATTTACCATATTTGTCCGTAACAAATGGGGGTCTTTCCGGAACGCAAGACACCGCAGCATAATTTTCGCGCAAAACGTACACAAACACCCAATCACTCTTACTGCATTTCGAACCTACCATTTTTAAGTCCAAAATAAAGATGTGCATAAAAACGTTTTTAAAAATCTGTTTCCAGTCAAAGGATCTCCTCCTTGGGTACTCGCTCTTTTGAGTGAATCCATGATAATATTCAGGAAGAAAACACCTCGTTCAAGCGTCGAATGGCAAATTCGAATCCACAGTCAAACGGCAGAACTCGTATCCTACACACGCACACGTACACCCGCGATCACCAGTACCACATACACTCCAGCCCAGGCCGCTAGGCCCGGCGTTCATGAACAACAACACACCGTATATCGCACTTGCAATGTGCCCACTGAATCACCGAAGTCTTCGCTACTATACTTTGAATGGGTATTGCGGGCGCCGCGCGCACGATCATCTACCACCATGCTCCCCCCAAAATGCACGACCGCACACTAGTATCAAAACAGTAATAACGGCGGCCGTGTTGTTTCGGAATTAAACAAGATGGCGGCGGACGGACCATGTGCGTGAAAGTGCCTATCCAGTGTAGTCAATGCTATGTATGGAAAGCCAAATTCCCCAAAATCGGAACGTTCCGTTTTTTAGGGCTATAAAAACTTCAAAAACGGAACAGTTCCGTTAAAATCGGAACGGTTGGCATGTCTGCTAATATCACTATCGTCACCTGTAAAACTGTAAAACCAGAAACTGCTATGACATGAAACTTTTGTGATTTTTAGATAAAAGTGACTGCCACAAATTGCAGAAATTCAGTTAGTTGTGATTCATTTACTAAGAGGCATTGTCCCGATTCTGAACAACTTGTGAAATTTATAAAAAATTCATACTGGCAAAAAAAAAATCTGGATTTACAGTATATGATCAGCTCTTTAGATTATCATACCTTTGGTTACAAGTATCTTCTGGCATGCAGCAGCTGCGGCTGATCTGAGGATGGTACCTAGATTCCCAGGGTCCCTGATGTTATCACAGATTAGACTCACTGGAAGATGATCTGTAGAGGTCTGGGCTAGGTTTAGATTCTCATACTTGGGTCTCTGGAACACACCTATGAATGGAATACAAACAGCAGAATAAGAAGTGTTTATGATAAATTTGTGTGAGAGATACCTTCACATCATTGTTTCCTGCTGATTATACTTCCACATTCTGTCTAGATGAGTTTCCCTTCTTGGTTTTTATTAATGACATAAGTCTCTTGGAGAGTACTTTCTTCAGAATACTTTAATGCCCTTCTTAAAAAGTCAAACTTCAAAAGTAATAATAGTAATAGTGGGTTTTTGTATAGCACTCATGTCTGTCAGACTTGACATTTTAATGCATGAAGTAGAGAAAAAAAATGGAACAACATTTGGGCAGAGTTATAACGTGTCTCAGTGGCACATTTTTCATGCAGTTTACACAAATAATTGCATACAGCAAATCACTATTTGTTTTCTCCCAGTATGCAGGACAGGCATGTCCAATAGTTATCAATTTGGATAGCAATGGATACCACTGCAAAAGCTAGTTCTTGATGGAATGCCCAAATATAGAAATTCCATTGTTAAATAGCTGAAGGAAATAAACACCACAGGTTTTGCTATGAGAACAAGATCACTTCAAGAACATTTCAGGAAAAGAAACCTGACAGAATCCTGATTATCTGTCATCTTTTAAGACCCTTACTCACCCACGATTCCCTGTGGTGTACTGACATCCGACCACAACGAGATGTCCTTGTATGAGACCTTTACTAGATTGACCCTTGAACTAAGGGGAAGTCCCTCTATGTTTGACACTTGACTGAAGAAGATGGTATCAGCTCTAGCTCCTGATTCCAGGGCATCTGTAATAAGCCTTCGACCTTCCAGGATGATCTTCCCACTCTGTTCTCGGTATTTCCTAGACTTGGCCAGCATTGTAGCACGCCTAGAGAGCACATGAGAAAACAATTTGTTGTTGTCAGTAAAATTCAGTTGAAAATCTACATATTATAAAAGGCAGAGACAGCTTCTAAAATTAAACTTTGAATTTGTATTCATATCCTACATCATTTCAAAAATATATATTTCAAAACTGAATACAGAATAGGCTATTTCTTTAGACTTAAAATCAAGACCATAGTAATCATAGTGATTAATTAATTAGGGTCATCGTCTATATTCAGGTAGGGTCTAAATGTAACTAAACAACCTTGTTATTACTACAACATCAAATAAGACTTGTTGCAACTTTCCTCGTTACTACTGTCAGTGTCAGTTTCACTTCAGTACTTAATTCTTCAAAATTTGTCAAAATGTTGACAAAACTAAAACTTCGAAAATAATATCGCTAGTGATATTCGTTTGTCTCGCAATGTGGTCAATAAGGAATCTAAAAGATCACGACGTTTCGTATGCTACTGCAATACTTCGTCAGGTGATAAAAACTGTTGTAAGCAAGGGTCTTTTATACTTTACGGGAGGACCGTAAAGCGGTCTAAAATTCGATCGATAATTGGAACAATAACGCCCAATGCCTATTGGTCGACGCACACGGTGATCGACCAATCACCAAGGCCGCTGGTTCGGCCGCTGGTTCGGCTGATGCACCAGGCCTATTGGCCGATGCATACGGTACTCGACCAATCAACGGGCCGCTGGCTCGGGCCGTCTGCTGAATGGAATCGACCGTTGTTGGCTGGCAGGACGGCGAGTGTCATGGCGGCGTATCGTCCGCATCCAAAATTCGGGGATATCGATCCCGTTGTCTCTGTTGAAATTATTAGGATTGAGACGGATATTGATAGCTTCTTTTACCCTCCGTGTATACCAATGCCGTTCTTGGGAAAGGCACTGAACCCCGTCCCAGTCTGGTTGATGCTGGTTGTCCCAAGCATGTTCGGCTACGGCTGAGTTGTCAGTTCGACGGAGTCTGACGTCCCTCTTATGCTCAGTGATTCTTTCTTTTATCGGACGGGCAGTTTCACCGATGTAGGATCTATCACATCCTTTACAAGGGATGTTGTACACAATGCCGTCCCGTCTATGTGGAGGAATTGGATCCTTGGGGCGTGTAAGTTGTTGACGTAGGGTGGTATCTGATCTGAAAAACTAAAACTTAACTAAACTTACTAGACCTAACTAAGTAAGGCAGTTCAAATTCACACCGATTTAAATCACATTTAATTCTAAACTAATTTCCAGGTTGCATTATTACCCCAGGCGCTTGTCGTCTGGTCCTGCCTTTGTGTATCTCGGTACATCTTGTCCCTTCATATCGTCCTTAACATCTGACATTTCATCCCATGACTCCCCTTTCGTCGCGTCGACGGGTGGAACTCGAAACCTTCCGTTCTGCGAAGAGTCCTGCCCCGGCAGGTCGGGCGGTAAGCTGGATGACGAGCCGTTAACTTCAGCTCGAAGCAACTCAGAAGGAAATTCTCCGTTAGATATTTCATCGTTGGTCTTTTCCCGTGTTTCTACACTACCAGCAACACCTCTCTTCTTTCTCAATAATTTTTGACAACTCGTATGAAACCCCGACCTTGAATTTCCTTGAGAAATAACTGCACAAATTTGTCGCACACTAGACATGCTTGTTCTCATGGGCGCGGCCATTTTGAAGTTAATCCCATTTAAACAATTGGTGGCGCTAGCACTTTGTTTGTTTCTATAAAGGGACACTAGTTCGTTTGAGAGATTTATTATTTAATTTATATAGTTAGATTTTTCATCAGTGACATATGCCTAACGTATTTTTTCAAAAATGTCCGAGCATTGTAATAGTTTGAACGACCTTGTAAAGGGAACCCTCATTACTTTTCTCTCATTCTCAGTGTGATTCCATCTGGGACAAGTATTTCAATTCCCCCAAATCTAAGTTTTCATAGGCAGCTTGGGTCCGAGAGAGTTACAGACTGATTATGATATTGGCATCATATCTTATAAGCTAGGAACTGTCCCTGATAGTCCTACTTGATGTCATTTTCTTCAAGGTCTGGAGGGGTCCTTTTCTTTCAATCTTTCTTGAAAATCCTGTATTCCTTTCTTTCTTTTTTTGCTTGCTTTTCGATCATTCTCAGTATGATTCCCGCAAACATGAACAGCATACATGTCCAAATTACATGAAAACATTGTAATGGAGAAAGTAAATCAATTGTATGTCATAAGAATCGGACACTAAATAACCAATCAGAATAGACATTTGTATTATACTTTATACATACCATACTGGTTTTTATTCATCCAATTGTAAACATAATGGAATGCAAAAAAACAACACATTCAACACAAATCACAACAAGCACCTGTGTTTCTAAGTTGGTGCTTAAGCAAATGATTCCCACATTGGTGTTATGGTTCAACAAACAGTACATGGTAAAAAAAAAATACATTCATTGAAAAATAATCCACGTGTTGCCTCTATGACATGAAATTGTGCTTCTAATTCTATGAAATTTGGGAAATCCATATATACATGATCGAAAAACATCTTTATAGTACAACAATAACAGTCCAGAATTCAAGACATTTAATTATGAAATGTTTGTTATGTGATCCTTTAACAGAATGAATTGGAAATCTAGAATCATTTAAGTTGATAAATGGGAATGATGACCAGTCCAATACAAGTCTACTATTTGTATTTCTCCACTCATTCTACCAAATAAGAAATTTGAAGAAAAATATAAGTGTAATGAAAACAGGTTGATGCGAGTTCTTGATCTTAAGATGAACATATCATATCCAGTTGCTGTATCCATGTGCTGAAGAAAATCTAAACATGGACGTAATAGAGTTTATGGTCTAAATCACACAATTATCATTTCTGTCTTGAACAGAAGAAAAGAAATAACCGGATAAATACAATACAGTGCAAATACTCATACATATTTAATTTCACAACTAAAAATGCCTTTATACCATATCAAATCAATTACAAACATAATGATATCAACTCCTTTCCGAGGTTCCGATTGTAAAATGTAAAAATCATCATAAACAGAGTCAGAGCAACAGAATGATGAACTGAAATTTAATGATAAACATGCACATGTAACTTATCACATTCTTTGCTCTGTCTTCGGTTTATGAAGTGAATGGGTATGCACTATTCACAGGCACTTTAACATACATGGTCATTTGCTGAACTTCTGTATTCATTCAGAAGAATCCCTTTTCTCAATATCATCTGTTTGGAACCAGAAGGGCATTAATTCATATACTTTCACACAGAGTCAATGCCCTTCCGGCTTTGACTATATACAAACAAACAAATAGTGTGATTTGCTGTAAAAAACGACTGTTTACCTTTCCATTTAGGCTCAAAAACACGGTTCACTTTACATTCATGTTTCTTGATTTCTGGCTATTTTCCTATACATTAGTCACAAAGCCACAGTTATGTACAAATATTACATCACTTATCTGCTAGAAAAAAGACAATCCATTTTGTATAATACATGCATGGAAAAAAAAAATCTAACATGCATATAGATAGTCCATTGCCAATCAAAAGCTTTACAATTCTCATTTCACAGCTCCTCAAATGATTGCATGTTTTGTTTGCTATTACGCCATATTACCTTTTCCGCTCAGTGATATGAAAAACAAAAGCCAAGAAGGGTGAAATACTGTAATAAACTACAATTCAATTACTGTAAAAGTGCTTGATATCAAACATAAGGTCATAGAAGAATGCTTACAAAAGTAATACATCTATTTGAATGTTGTTCAAAGTTCACACGCCTCCCAAATAATTAGAGAAAAGAGAATAACAATTGTGTGACAGACTAATAAAATGTTGCACTGAAAAAAGATCACTGATTTCAATTATATAAATGGTCTCTTGAAGAGAGCCTCCCAATTGCTGTTAATTATTATGTTCAAGGTCTTTTTGATAATCATAGATTTAATGAGCAGGAATATTTGAGCAGTCTGTAATATAATCTATAAATAAATCATTCAGATAGTACTTTTGTAATCCATTCCCTACATTAAAATTAAAGTTATAACATGAAGGAGTCCTGAGAGACCATCTCATAACACTACAGAGAGATCTTTCACGATGCATGTCTTCATTGAAAGTTGACAGGGTTTACTTATAACAGGTCCTTTCAGTTGATTTATAGGGAGCTAAATTCACTAACGATTTGTGACAGACTCAGCAAAGATGTAAATATGGATTACCGATTATCAACTTTATGAATATATCCTCTGATTAAAAGTTTAAAGTTGAGGGTGTCTATTTGTATAGATCCTCTCTATCGCTGTTCATGTTGTCAACATCTTCAAGAGAGCTGAAGTTGAGGAAGTGAGAGGGTCGATGCACCTCATGGTAGAACTCCTTAGGGTTGGCCAGATGGAGGTCAAATCGCATGTTGGGATCGTGTCGCACACCTGAAAAAAGAAAGACACAAATTCAAGATGGATTAATTGTAAATAAATCACAATGAACATGAAATTAATACTGAAAACAAAGGCAGAAGCAAATTGAAATAATAAATTAAAAATAAAAATATTATTATGTTTCATTCTTTTGATTTTGTTCTTTCTGTTTAACTTTAAAAATGTACATGTGATTTTACCTTTAATCCTTGATGAATTTCTTTCCCCAATGTTATGTTTCACAACTGGTTATTGAATTTCATACTCTCTCAGTTATTTTCAAGCTCAAAATCGAACAAAAGAATATTATAAATTTCTGTCACAATGGTAAAAATACAAGATAAGATCTTGAAAAATACTACCAAGCCTACCAATAATTCATAGATGCAAGACAGAAAAGACTTGAAGAACAAAAAGTTCTTAAGATAGCAAGAATCATAACAATTGCAGTAACCCCCCCCCCCCCCAAAAAAAAAAAACTAGATGGTACTTCAACTGCGCGCAGTCGAAATGATGCCTCCGTCATAGAGCAATTTTACAAACCAAAACAGAAGAAATTTTTCAAATTCAAGTTCAATTGTAATCCATTAACAGGTTCTCAGAATATCGTGATTACAAGCAATTTCTCATGTACATATATGACCCTTTGATCTTTGACCTCATGACCCTAAAATCTACTCAGTTCATTGGCTCTGCAAGATGTCCAGAGTTAAATAGTAATCCATCTGTCAGTTCTAATGAGAATGCGTTCACAAGCTATTTTTGCATACATAATGAGCCGCATGACCTTTGACCTTGACCTCATGACCCCAAAATCTAATCAGTTCATCGGCTCTGCAAGTAACATACATGACCTAAGTTTGGCAGGAATCCATCAATCGGTTCTTTAGATAACGCGATCACAAGCTATTTTTGCATACATAATGAGCCCTGTGACCTTTGACCTTTGACCTCGTGACCCCAAAATCTAATCAGTTCACCGGCTCTGTAAGATACATACATGACCAAAGTTTGGCAGGAATCCATCAATCGGTTCTTCAGATAACGCGATCACGAGCTGTTTTTGCATACATAATGAGCCCTGTGACCTTTGACCTCGTGACCCCAAAATCTAATCAGTTCACCGGCGCTGTAAGATACATACATGACCAAAGTTTGGCAGGAATCCATCAATTGGTTCTTCAGATAACGCGATCACGAGAACGGGACGTATGGACGTACGTACGTACAGACGTACGTACAGACGTACGTACGTACCCTCCCGTGCCAAAAGTATTGCAACATAGACACACACATTACACAGGAGACAAATAATTGAAAATGAGTGCTGTTTTAATGAATATGTAGTGCATCATTTTTTATCATACTATCAGGCACATTTTATTGATATATCAATAGTCATTTTTCATGTAAGATTCACGAGTCTCTAGTATTTTGTTGGATATCCTCGCCTTCTAATGATGGCGCGCATCCTTCTTGGCATCGTCGCGTAGAGTCCTTGCAATCTTTCTTGGGTGATGCTGCCCCAGGCCCTGAAGATAGAGCGGACCAAACCTTCCCTCGTGGTTGGTCGGTCTTTGGTGTTGGCTCTCTTGATGTCATCCCACAGATTCTCTATCGGGTTAGCATCTGGTGATTGCGCCGGCCACTGCACCCTGTTGACGCCAGTTTCGTCATACCATTGGTCCATCCTGGCTGCCCTGTGTGCCGGTGCGTTGTCATCCTGGAAGACGAACGGGTGTTGCGCGTTGCCAAAGATGTTAGCAATGGATGGAAACAAGTGGGCGTCCAGAATATCTCGATATTTGGCGTTATCAATGTTCCCCATCTACACAAATTTAACCACAAATTTAACGAATTTCATCATGTTGCAATACTTATGGCATGGGAGGGTACGTACGGACGGACGGACAACCCGAAAACATAATGCCTCCGGCTACTTCGTAACGGAGGCATAAAAATTATAATCTTCATCCATATTCTATTTCTTACCCATGAAGTTGAAGTTCCAGGACCCTTGGGCTGGGACCATGAAGAAGCCCAGGAACCGATCAGACAGCAGCATCTGGACCCTCTCATAGTGGGAAGGCATGTATCCCTTGGGGTTGTTGCCCTTGTCTGTGTTCTGCCTGCCCCAGTCGTAACCACTAGGAGTCAGCTTGTAGGCCGTCAGGGAGCATGATCCGGGTGTGAAGCTGGCAAGATAATAAAGAGAATTTATTTTACTGAGACAATCCACTTGGCTTTTAAGAATGTAATCCAGGGTATGTAGTATTTGTGGGTTTGTCTCATCTTTTACAGTAAAACATTCAAATAATAATAATAATATTCAGTTTTTTTATAGCATTTAATACATCTCGGACGTCTCTAAGCGCTTTACAGATATACTATTACCCCTGTCATTGGATTCAGTGCTTGCCCACACACAATCTCCCTTCCCTGGGGAACATTCCAGCCAAGCGTTACTTGACGCTCAAAAACTGTTTGACCAACAATGATGGTCGCATCCTACAGTAAAACATTCAAAGACTGCTTTTGACAAATACTAGACAGTTTCACACTTCAAAACAGGTTTCAAAGATTTTTTTTTACTACAAAATGCTACTGGTTGATGGTAAAGTCGTTGCTGGAAGAACAGAAATAAATCAATTTAAGTCCTAATAAGAACATTTCAATGAATTTTTTGATGACTGTTCAACCAAGTTTCTTCATTGTGTTCATTCATTCATCTGTTCATTTATTTGTTGATTTGTTTATACCTGGGTTCATTTCCATTCTTTAGTTCATGTGTTTATTTATGCACTCATCAATTCATCATTCATTTGTCTACCCATCCATCAAAAACTTGATTCTTAGACTAGACTGGAGCACCAAACTCACCTGGACGTGATGACGACAGTCTTCTCTCCATCCCACATAGGATTATCAGCCATGATCTTAGCGTGAGTGGTGACGTCTTGAGGTGAGAGCTGAGGAAGCTCGTTGGGTTGGGTGTGGATCCAACCAAGTGGCTCCATCTCCTGCAATTATATGATATCATAGAAAACATTTTCATTATCAGAAACCAGCAAACAATACATTTACCTACAGCCTACACATCACAAAATAGTTTCTAATATAGAGAAAATCAAGTATCTGTTATCAACTGAAATCAATCTATAATGATGGTCACTACTTCAAATCAAATTTCAGAAACATTTTGAAAGGCTCAATCTTAGAATTCACTTTCAAACACTTTCAGTTCAAAACAAGCCAAAGACATTTTGAAGATGGAGTTCTATTGGAGGATTAGGCAAGGCTTTTGTGGTACTTGTGGCTACATATATGTATAGTCATATCTGTCAGTGACCACCTCTATATTAAGACCACTTTGTCCCAATCTAGGGGGAAATAAAGAATTGATGATTCATTTACAAAGTTCACCTGCCTACAGCAGTCACTTTTACTGTCTACCACAGATGGCTGAATGTCAACCTATTTGTAGACAGGTCACTTGTCTATAGATAGTCTTTGTAGACAGGTTTGACTGTAGTTCATACCTTGAGGAATTCATGGTCAGGCAACTGGTTGGGAAGATGAACGGTCTGGTGGGTGCCCCACTGTGGTACCATCACGATGCATCTGATCTCCTTCACCTGAGGGTTGTCCTGGGGAGATACTCCATATAGGTAGCCAGCAATCTAGGATGACAAACCAAACATAAATAAAAATCAGCTTGGAAAATTTTTCTTGCAAAATTATTTACATGGATCCTAAGGGACGATAGACACCAGATATCTCTTTACAAACAGCAGAAGGGTACAAGTGAAATGGATGTACATTTTGAAGAAAAAAATGTTGTTTTGGGCCCATCTGCATGATTTATTTGTAAATTATCATTGTTATCATTGATTTCATTTCTTTTGGATATACATTAGTAATACTTCTTACAAGATATATCTTGTAAATGAATATGTATAACTAGGATTATTTTTACATAAATGCCTTTTCTGATTTTGTTTTTTGTAATGGATTCGTCTGGTTTAATTCTAAATATTGATGTTTTGTGTTATTTAAATCTTTGTATTTCTATCTCGGTTTTAGTATATTTAAGAAACTTTTTATGTAAATTCTATTATCTTTGGGAATAACCTCGATAGGCCATTGGGCTGTTTTTTCCCACCACATTATGATTTAAATTGAAGATGTTTCATATTAACGTTCGTTATTGTATATATATATAAATATATGCATATAAATTGTACTTGTGTTTTTTTAAATCAGATGTGGAAATGAGACTTGAACTTGAGCTTGAAATGCCCCTGAAACTATTTCTGTTGGAAGTTGATTCTTCAAAATTCTATAGTTTCATTATCATAAACTATGACATCCAAGACAAAAAGTGAACAAATACCTCACACTATGAAAAGAAAGAACTACTCACCTGCGCTCTCAAGTCAGAGATGATGATGAACTTCTTGAGGACATTCTTAGGCAGGATGTAGGTGTACCCAGTCTCCTTGATGTCATCAGAAGACACATAGATGTGGTTGGTCCTCAGATGGAGGTTGGTAGCAGAGATGGCCCTCACGCGCCACTCCGTCTTGGAGGAGAACGTTGATGTCTCATAGTTGCTGGTGGTGGAGGTGATGATTTCATCACCTGTATAAAGTAAATATATCCAAGTATTGAAGACTCAACCAGAATTGGAACAAAACTTAACCGCAATTGCCTAAATAAAGTTTTCAGGTTAAATTAGGGTGTGGGAATATTTTTTTAATATGTGACATGGAAAAACTAGATGGAATTAATACTGGGCGCAGTCGAAAATGATGCCTCCACCATATAGCGATTTTACTGGTCTTGTATCTATATCAGTAAACTAAGTAACTGTATAAATAGCAACTGTATATATCAACCAAAAAATTACTTTTTTTTTTACGAGGGCTCTTTTCAGATTTTCCCTTAAAAAAATAGCCACCCTTAATTATTTTGCGGTGGCTATTTTGGAGCTCAGGGGGGCATTTTTTTTTTAAAGGTTGTATTTTTTTAACACAGTTTTACCTCATTGAATTCCAAGCAAAGGCAAATATAGATACAATTGTAGCGTACATATGTCACGTAAAGTATTGCAGACATTCAGATACCCATGATTTATTCACTTTGTGTTAAACGTGTGGCTTTATGATTTACATATGCATGTAACTAAAACTTGTCAAAAGGAGTGTTTTGTTTAACTCTTCATTTTTCATATCCTAAGAAACTATTATCACTGACACGCAGGCTAGGAATTTTCTTTTTTTATGGGGGCTACTTTTCCCCATTGCCTAAAAAAAAACCAAGGCCTGGCTCCTTTAAGAAAAGTGGGAGCTACTTTCTTAAAGCCATATTGTAAGCTGTAACAATAAGTTGTGTTTTTCCTCAGCCATCATACTTCTAGCAACCAAATTGGTAGATAATATGTTATTTAGTCTTTTTTCTGTCCCAAATTTAATTGTTATCACGGACAATGCAATCCCATTAAAAAAAAAAGTAGACTAACTCCCTTTAAAATTGTGTTATTTATAACATTTATAACCATTAAATGTGAGTAAATATTGTTACTGTTGTCCAACTTACCGATGTATTTGTTATGCCGAAACATGCAAAATCATGGTTTATTTTTTATTTTTTAGACTCTAATTATTAAGGCCAAGCCAAAGCTAGTTTCATTTCGTAGACAGAAATTAATGCCATCACTCATGACAATGGGCCTGGCATCGATCGTATATAAATAATTTAATTTAATTAAACAGTTGTAAGACAAATTCTGAGGAATAGGAACATCCTTTATATATATATTTACGGGTTTTTTATAACAAAATTCAATTTCTGTCTACGAAACTTGCTTTATACCGATTTTACAGGAAAAAATCTGGCATTGATTTTGCACGTTTCGTTATAACAAATATATCGGTATGTGGGATTACAGTAAAAATATACTCGCATTTAATGGTTTTAACTTATAAATAACACAATTTTAGACGGAATAACATTTTTTTTTATGGGATTGCATTGTCCATGATAAAAATTAGGGCCAGAAAAAAGACAAAATAAACATATTACGTACCAATTTGGTCGCTAGCAGTTCAGCTCTCGTCACTCGCAAATACTTATTTGCTTCATACGAGGAGCGTGCGGGCGCGCGCTGGAGCTGAGCTAGTACTTTTCTGTGTATTGTGAACATGTGCGAACTGCGTATGCATTCATGCTGTGCACGAAACTACTGTGTATTTCCATTGGGGCCGGTGGCCTGTCCGGCCGCCGGGAGCTTAGGCGCAGGCGGATACCGCTGTAGATCTAGCTACAGTAGGTACGACCGCCGATCCGCTGCAACTCCCAAAACTTTTAAAATGTTGATGGAAGTTTCTAGTTTTGGAGTTGGTAGTTGGAACGGAGATTTCACTCAGACACATCAATAAATTGATTTATTAATTCCTAGGGAATATCAATTTATGGCGGGGGCGATTTTTCAAGATATATCGATTTTTTTTCGCCCTCGTCTTGATTTTTACCGTGGCGATTTCAGAGGTTTAGGGGGCGAATCGCCCGTCGCCACCAAGTATTTTTTTCGTTGGTATATATGGTTATTTCTATTAAAAAATGTTTGTCAACTAGCATCTTCAATAACTTTGTACAGCCAACATACATGCAATCAGACATTCAGAACTTCTTAGAGGTATTCAAATATTCCTCATGAATAATCAGTCAAAGAAAGTCATCCTTATGTCTGAAAATCACACTATCTAGCAAATGTGTATTTTAATATAGGTGGAATAATAGATGGATTATGAAAATTGTGCCTCCGCCATAGAGCCATTTTACAAACCAAAACAAAAGCAATTTTTGAAATTGAAGTTTGATTTTAACCCATTAACAGGTTCTCAGAATATTGTGATTACATGTACGACCCTTTGATCTTTGACCTCATGTCTCATGACCCTAAAATCTAATCAGTTCATTGGCTCTGCAACATACATACATGACCCAATTTTGGCGGGAATCCATTAATCGGTTCTTGAGATAACGCGATCATGAGAACGTACAGACGGACGGACAACCCCAAAACATAATGCCTCCTGCTACTTTGTTGCGGAGGCATAAAAATTGTGAATAATATTGTCAAAAGCTGCATAATAACCCATGATGACTGTTTTGGGCATTGGCATCACTGGAAGGGGAAAAACCCCAAAATAATATACAAATTAACAAGGAAATCTATTAGAGTTCAGGTATGGGATCCTATTACATGTTGTGTTTTTTTCTTGTCCTTTACCCATTCCCCTCTTTTTTGCCCCCCTCCCACGAAATGCCACTAGTGACCAACCAATACTACTCTAGTTTCTATCAATGTTTCACTCACCATGTTTGTTGACTGTCCTAGTGGTGGTGGCTGTGAGCTGAGACTGCTCCTTGGTCTGTTTCTCAATCTCTGCAATCTGTTGACGCTGCTGGGACGGAGCTGAGATCTCCATACCCAAGATGATGTCACGGATCTCAGACTGCGTCAGAGAGGCCACATTCACACTAGAAATGAAATCGAAGATAGAGCAATGAATTTCAAATCTCCTCGATAATGTACATTTTGGTCACATTTACAGATTTGTAGTTTAATAATAATAATAAAATATTCATAAAGCACACTTTTCTAATAACTTACTCAAGGCGCTATACAAAACAAAATACACAAATATCTTTCAAGTATTTTAACAACATAACTTATTTGTAACTCTGAGTAAATAAAACCATCTTTCTGAAAGTTTTCTAGGCATTGAATGTTTCGAATGGCACTTGGCAGCTTGTTCCAGAAGACTGGTACAACATGCACAAATGCACGGTCCCTATAATGGGTGTTTCGGGTTCTGGGGACTTCTAGGATGGTAGAGGCAGAAGAACGGAGTGAGTAATGGGATTGCTTTATGGTGAGGTACTCGGGTGCAGTATTGTGGAGTGCCTTAAAGACAAGTGTTAGGATTTTGTATCACTCCGTTTTTTAACTGGGAGCCAGTGCTAATGTCTTAGGATTGGAGTGTATTGTTTTTTAGGAGGGCAAGGGATCTGTGAGAATTCTACATTTTGTCATTATAAGACCTTACTTTAACAATATTTTTTTCAAATGAAGAAGGGTGTGAGCAATGCTATGGCATATTTAGATGGTGTTACAATCTTAGACTGGAAACAATCTTCATATACACATTATCTTTATTAATGCAATCACTCACTTGTTCTTCTTCCCGTAGTCATTCAAGATGAGATCCTTGAGTGCAACCTCCACCTTGATCCACTCCTCATCGGTCAGCGAAGGCCAGATATGATGGGGTTCGGTCACTGTGGTCTTGTCTGGCTTGAGGATCACCTTGGTGCGGTCATTGTTAACGTGTAGCGCCCTCAGGATCAGGATCAGACGAGAGAAGGCCTGTAGGAGAAAGAGAGAGGATCGTGGAGAGAGTGTGAGGGTGGAGTGGATATAGCAGAGGTCTTGAAACCCTCAAGGTGCAGTTGCCAACAAGCATCATATCACAAGTGCCCTTTGGCTGGGAGATATTCTTAACTACTCACATTTGACTTCCTCATCTTCATCTTTTAAGGAGTCTTGTACAAGGACATCTTGTGTCAGGAAACTCTCAAGTTCACCTCACTGCAATAAGCTTCAACCAAACCTCTCAATAAACCAGTAAACATTTGAATACACTCTCCACACTGTAGAGCCAATGGCCCTTGCAAATTCAAAACTATTCTGAAATTTGGATTACAAATCTTTGTGCTATTGTCTATCACAAAGACTCTAAGAATCACCATATGGTTTCTCAAACCCCCTCAAATGCCCCTCAAACCAGTGAAAAAATACTTTTTCTTACACTAAATAGCTAGTGACCCTCGTCCCTTTCTCAGCTTGGACTTACCGTGTAGGAGGAGATGGTCTTGAGCCAATCATCATAGAGATTGAAGAGCACCATCTGAGGCTCTGTGGCCTTGAGGATAAGGTCTCCAAACTTCTCTACCTTGAGGCAAGCCTGGAAGGGAAGCTGCAACTCACTGCCCTTGATGACGATGTTGGGGAAATCCAGCAAATGAACCTGAATAGAGACAATGGTGAGTAAGGTGCATATTAAAGGTGAGGTAGAAATAAATAGATGCCACGTTGTTGTACACATGGTAAATGTATTGATTGTATGCATATTGAAAGCCTGAAAGGGCAGGCATGATTCACTGCCCTTGATCAGGATGTTCAAGAAAAATCAAGCAAAAGAATCTGAAGCACAAGATAGAGGTACATATTACATAATGATACATATATATCAACATGATAGTCATGAAGGATAGTCCTTTGAAACATGTATTGAAGTCTTTACAGAAAAGTGAAGGTCAGTTTCACATAAGTGCAATCCTTGGGGAACACCACCCTGAGCCACATATAAACTAAAAACCAAATGCTTATCATCATTCTCCCTCTCTAGCTCAGATACCGAACATATACACAGAGCAGACAGTATTCTTAGCATTCCTTGAATTCCCTTCATATTTTTTTCATTTCCAACAGAAAGATAAACAAAGATACATGTATTACATTTTTTTTCATACAAAATTCATTTTTCTTGGTAACTATACAAATACACTTTGCACATAATAAAATTATTACAAGAAATTCTTAATTGTTTGTAGTTTGTGGATCCCCCAAAAAATTCCTTGTTTGGGGTATTATATTGGGTCTTACCTCTAGAGGGTCCAACATGCCTTTCCTGGTGACAATGATCTGCTTGGGTTGTTCCTCAACGGGCAGGGATCTAATCAGAGCAGCCACTTCTTCAGCAGTCTTCCATTTGGCTAGCTGCAATGTCAATCATAATGGAAGTTAACATCAATGGAGGTTTGAAGATCTTTGGAAATGAAGTCTTAAAGCCCCACTGCCCTTCATCAGGCTACTTTCGCCCTCTATTTAGCAAACAATGCCTAATCAGTGACCATTGGTCCCCCATGATCCCCTTTTTCTTATGTTAATTGAGAGCTGATTTGATGAGATAACCACCTGTCAGTGACCATGCAGGAAGGTCTAATCCCTCTGGCCAAAATAGTGCAGATAGACTTTAAAGAATATAATGAAACATGCATAGAACATTCAATCTTACACATCCGTGAAATATATCCTTGATTTGATATGCTAGACAGTGATTAATAGCTTAGACAGCAGATCAAATATGCATATCAAGCAAGTTGTCCCATCCACTATTACACACAGAATTTAAGAATCCCACCCTCCAGAATTTTCGAAGAGCTGTACTATCCAACTGAACTTTTCATCAGACTATCCTGTATGGTCTTGTCTATAAAAACAATGTGACAATGGTAAGAGATAGGGTGACCAATGATTACCTGACCAAGACGTTTCTGTCCAGCCCAGACGGAGGTGTGAATGATCTTGAGGAAGAGTTGACCAGTCCTAGGGTTGAAGATGAAGATGGCTCCATTGATGGGCTTGGTGGTCAAGTTACCTTCAAAGGTCTGAACAACAGAATAGAAGGAGAACAATTTACTTCTCGTAATTCTTGTAGCAATTACAATCAATCTCAGAACATATGTGCAACAATCTCGAACAAAATGGTACATTTCTGAAGTAACCTCTCTCAAAAAGGTTCATATCGACCCGGACCGAAATATTGAACACGACAAAAATACAACAAAGCTATACCTGCATATATATTGATTGATTGATTGTTAAGTCAGTTATCACATCTCAATTGTTGAGGAGCAGTCTTGAAATCAGGAGAAAAACCTTAGACACCAAGTCATTTGCTCTTGGGGAAAGTTGCAAGACATTGATTCCTTAGTCTCTTAGACGGAGTTTAAAATTGTAGGTGCCCTTGTGCCTCTTGTGAACTCTGTGTTCCTAAGTATCATCCATGACGTGAGGGATTTGATGGGAGAGAACTAAAAGCAGCAGTCTCAGAACCAAGCATGCTCAGCTTTTAAACAAAGTTGTTGTAGCCTTGGGTAAAGTATAACTGATGTAAATCCACATGTCCCCTAGTCTCTTACCTTGTGAATGGTGACCCTGTACACGTTGGTGTCGTCCACAAACCAGATGATCTGGTTGGAGAAGAGCTCTCCGTAGTTCTGGGAGGACAGGTACGGCTCAGTGGGTTCCGAGGAGTAGAGCTGGAGACCCTTGCGGATTCTCTCCCTCAGGACATAGAGGGCAGGGTTGGCCTTCATGATCTTGGCCATGGCTTGCTGAATCAGGGGCTTGCAACCAGGGAACCAGTTACCAAATGCACTGTAACAAAGAAGGAAAGAAAGAAAGTAAAGAAACATTCATGAGACTTGGTTATTTGGATGCAACATACGTTCTTTGAAGCATATAATATCTAGCTAGTTGCACTTTTGTCCTAAATCATGACAATTTTGCTTTCTCCTATAAAAGAGAGTTATATATTCTGTCTTTTACTAAAAATCCATATTCAGTCAAAACCTGTCTATAGCGACCGCCCAAGGGAAACAGAAAAGTTAATCTTCGTAGACAGGTTCCTTTAGTCCATGTTTCAATGAGAAACCTTTTTCAAGGGAAACAAACAAATGTGGTCTTTGTAGACGGGTGGTCACTAAATCAGATATGACTGTACAATCAGGTAATGGGGACAAAAGCTACACTCATCTTAAGATGAAGATTACTTAACTATGTTCACTAAATAGCGTTACATAATTACATGGATGTATTTCATTGTTTTGATGTCCTGGAGGGGACACGTATATTGTAAGATATTGTGTTTTCAGACTTATCCAAACCGAACAAATTTGTGAAAATGGAACAAATGAACTTGAGAACCTATAGCACATAATCAAGTCTCAAATTAATAATATATTTTTCATCAAGAGGATTATATAAAATCAGGTTATCAACGCACCTGTGCAGATTGTATGCCAGGTCGATTGCGATAAGAAGCCCAGTGGGTGAGGGGTAGATACTCATGTTATCTGTGGTGTAGTCCAGGTATTTGGCCCTGCCATAACGTTCCACATCATGGGAATCGTAGTCACCCCATCTCAGCTGGACGTCGATCCAGTACTTCTGGGTAGTGGTGCTGTCCATGGTATCCCTGTTGAATTGAAAGACAAGATGATGAATCCGTGCAATCCCATATCCAATGTTGATTTCATTTGTTATCAAAAGTGCACTTTCAGCAGTTGGTTGCATGCTCTACATACACATTGAAGACTTTTCTACTTTCTACATTCTGCTTGCTCCAGGTGCAGCTTATGAAATTTAACAAATGTATATAAGTCTGTATTCTAATCCTCCATTAAAAAGTATCTTAGTTAGTATTTAAACTCTGAGAATGCATTGTAACATAGCGAGTGTTTCTATCATCTTGACCAGACAAGTACAAGGTATTGAGCTATTCCAGAATTTACGAGGTGTTGGCCAGGATTTAAGGTGTTAAAATGTTCAATATGTAGACTACCAGAAATTAAGAGATCTGAGTAGATATGCCAATTTGTCCAGAACTTTGACCCTAGGACTTACTTGGTGTCAGCAAGGAGGGAAGGTCTTGAGACGTTCCACTTGTAAGCAGCGAAGAGAAGGATGTCAGCACAGGAGCTGTTCATCTTGTAGGACTTCCTGGGATGGATGGTTTCCTTCTGGACAGTCTCAATCTCTAGAGCATCAAGCTCTTGATCAAACACCTAGGAAACATAACCAAGGGAATAATGATATGATTTATACATTTCAATGGCTACCAGAAACTGTACATGTATAGAATGCATTACTCTTAATTAATATAATCATATCTACATACTTTTGTTTATATTTCTCTACTCCATGTGGAGTATTCCAATAGATGTGCTTACTGCAGGATAAATTCAATCATGATGGCATTCAACATCCCTAAGTCCCCATGTGATTTGGGGGTTTAGCATGACACATGATTGCTGTCTTGTAAAAGATCACAAGCCCCACATATGGGATTGAACCCAAGCCTATACTTCTAGACATATGTCCTCAATAACATTGACCTAAATAGATTATGCTCCCTGCTTAGGTCTCAAAATCTAGTTTTTAAAAAGACAGAAAGATCATCAGGGGCCAGTTTCTTAAAACTGTCACATGTCTAAGTTTGTGGACATCCTGTAGAAACATGTGCTAATTACATAACACACATTTCAATGGGATATCCAAGAAGTTAGACATCTGAAAACAAGAAACAACCCCCTGAAAGACCTTCAGAATGATCAGTAAGTTCTCGGTTTTGACTTACCTGACACAAGTCCATGACCACACTCTCATGGATCTTCTGCCACAAATGAGCTCTGAAGATCTGGATGAGAGAGATCTTGAGGGTTGGGATCTTGCCGTGCATGAAGATACCGGTCAGATCAAGCTGTACCTGGAAACCCACATACACCTATAAAGAGAGAAACACAAGGAATCATTTAGATGTCTGATGAAGTTAATGACATGAGCTGTACAACAGAGCAGTTTGTTGAAGATCTAAAAATGTAAGCTGTTAAGCTTTTTAAAGACCAAAGATATCTTGATTTTCTTCATGAGTCATTGTCTATTTATTAGAGCTTAGTGCATATGAGAATGATCTGACCTATTGTTTGTTTACAGAGTGCCTTGTCAATTACTATCTTTACTTCAAGATTAGAGTGGATCAGCATCGAGCAAGACCCAGGTTTTTCTGTGGATCTCCCAAACATAGTCAGATATTTGTTATTGCTTGTTTTCTCTGTACTCTTTTAACTTGAATATCCAAAAAATGTAACTATATATTCTTAATGTTCCTGTCTGTTGTAGAAGTGAACCTTAAAATTAAAACTTGAAATTGAACTTGCTCTTGAACAAGAAGTTAAACTAGAACTAGAAATGAACTTACATTGGCCCTGTTGATGGTAGGTGACCACCAGAGAGTAAATCTTCTGTTAGGGATCTGGTTCAAACCGGATCTCTGAGCGTTGGTCAGCTTCTTGTACTTCATGGATTCCTCAAAGCCACTGGCCTTCTCCCTGTAGAAGGTCAAGAAAAGATAACAATAATAATAATTCAGTTTTTATATAGCGCTTAATACATCTATGATGTCTCTAAGCGCTTTACAGACATACTTATTACCCCGGTCATTGGATTCAATACTTGCACACACTGTGTGCACAATCTCCACTCCCTGGGGAGCATTCCAGCCAGGCGTTACTTGACGCTCAAAAACTGTTTGACCAACAATGACGGTCGCATCCTATCGGATAGATATCTTAATAGTCAACATTGGTTGAAGTCCTACAACACTTCTAAGTTATATCCTGGGATTTGGTGCCAACTCGGACTTCGGGCCAACTCGGCCTAGGTTTAGGTTAAGGGTTAGGGTTAAAATGACCCCAAAATGACAGTTTTAACAGCGAGGCCGAGATCACCCGAAGTCCGAGTTAGCTTGGATTCCTTTTAACATGTTGATGGAAAATGAAGTCTTTTCTTGCTGAATACTCACCAGAAGAGACCTTCCCATGTTGGGAAGTAGGTTCCCTTGAAGAGTGTATGTTCCAGGATGCCTTCCACTCCTCCTAGAGCCTGAATCATGTCTGTTCTGTAGTTGTTGAGGTTCCACAGCTTACCATCGTGGCGCTGGTGGGTCCACCAGAAAGGATTCTGCTTCAGGACCTGGTGGGTTAAAGGGAGAGAGTCGTCAGTTTCCATGTGCAGAAGGCCATAATTCGCTGACACCAGACTTGGTGGAAATACCATTAATGGGTGTACAAGTCTGCACACAGCAAACCCATATCAAGAAATTCCCTTAGTCTCTCAGAGAGTTTTCGGGTGAGGGGAACGTAAGATAATGACTTTACCAAATGGGGCAATGGGAGGAAAATGCAAAGCATTACATAAGGGCTGTTGGTCATAAAACGGAAGGCTGATCCTGGTGATGACAACACCTGTTCTTGGGTAAACAAGTATTGATTATACAAACTTTATATGAAATACAAGTCCTGACCACAAAATACCATTTCTGAATGGTAATTCTTTAATCCAGATCACAAATCAATTTAGGGCAGAGTTTTATTGTGTCTCAGTCTTTTTCCAGGATGATATGGGTAGGGATAAGCCCTCACCATCCAACAATGCATTTACTGAGGTTACTATAGCATTGCATCGAACAGTACACAGCATCAGGTAGGCTGGGACTGTAGATACCTGCAATTGCATTTCTTCCAACCTGTATCGATCCCCCCCCCCCCTCCATTTTATGATCATAATCAGATGAATTGTTTACGAGAAAAGCATTAACCATATAAAGAGCAGAATAAACTGTTTTATGTTTCATCCCTGGAGAGCTACAATGGCCTTAACTCTGTGTAAAAGGAAATAAGTTTATATCCAATCCGATCCAGGAATGTATAAAGCGCCAATATCTAGTTGTCGAATCAAAGGTGCTGATAAGACTGAAAACTACCAAAAATGTCTGTTCATGATTCTAACTGGGAAAGACAGAAAAGCAGTGACTTAATGTAAGCAATCTAAAATAGGTATCTCTTTAGTTTAGTTCTGAAAGTGGATAACTAGTGACAAGAGCGAAGGATTTGGGGAAGACCATTCCACATTCTCGATGCACAGGCAGTAGGTTCTATCAGCAGATGACACTACTTTCAAGTGTCTTACCTGGAACTGTTTGAAGTCAGTCCTGACCCTCCAGCCTTTATCATAGGCCAGGGTATGTCTGTCCTTCTGGAACAGAGTGTTGATACGAGGGATACCACGATCCCACGAGTCTTCAAGATCCTCCAGCGTCAGACGTCTGGCGAAGGAAAGAACAGGGTAGGACAGAAAAAATTATTTTATATTTTCTTTAACTTTTTATACTCTTGAACTTGACTAAATGTCCAATCAGACAAGAGTTCCACTTTTGATGCATAATCCAGAAATCATGTTATAACTATCATTCATTAGTCACAACAGTAACAGGAAGACACTGTCATTGCAATTCTGGATCATACAAAATGATACTTTTAATGAAAATTTATCTCTTTCATATCTAGGCATAAACCTTTTTCTTAAGTCAATGAATTTTATCTCTCAGATTAAGATGTATCTGTAGAGATTGTGTTTCAGACAAGTTGCAGACAAAAATTCTTTTATGACAAAAATGAGAGCAACGTTCATCTCTCACACTCACCTGTTTTGAGCATTTGCCTCCTGCCTTTTGAGTGCATACTCAGCCCACACTCTCTGTGAGTCGATGAACTCACTTTCCCATGGCTGGATGTAGCGGTACAGATTGGGAATGAGCTGATCTTCATCGTGACTCATACCAGACCTGAAGTGAGTGATGCCAACATCTGTCTGCTTGGACCACCTGGGGATAAAGAATCAAAGTGCAATTTACAGAATATGCTTGTTTGCGGAAGAAAAACAGTGGATGGTCATACTAATTGAAATTTCAATATAGCATTTTACAGTACTTTCCGCAAGGGGGAAAAGGGAGGGCAATTATTATAGGCAGGTGTCTTTTCTATCAAGGTTTTTGCATGTATTTACAATTTTCAGTGACACATATTAACCAAGATTTTTTATCAAAATAATGACAACAAAAAGTATATCAAATTACCTCCAAAAAATACTGATTTTTCTTTTGCAAGCCCAAGGAGCTTCAATGAAAAAGAAAGCACTCTTTACTATGTCAAAAGCATTTGAGACTAGATGGATCTTTGACTGCGCACAGTTAAAAAAGAAGCCTCCGCCACGGAGCGATTTTACAAACCTAACCAGAGGCAATTTTTAAAATTCAAGTTTGATTGTAATCCATTAACAGGTTCTAATGAAATTGTGATCACAAGCTCTTTTCGCATACATAACGAGCCGTGACCTTTGACCTTGTGACCCCACAATCTGTGTATAAGGCGCACCCCTATTTTTAACACCCCCCCCCCCCCCCCAAAAAAAAAAAAAAAAAAAAAAAAAAAAATGAATGACAACTGTGTAAATTAGAGTTCCTATACGTATTCACTGAGCTCTGCATTAAAAGGTACAGAGATTTGACCATATCACACTTTACATCATTAAAATACTGCAGCGGTTTTGCTGCCTCATATACAAACAAGGCCTTGGCATTATTATTCTTGAGCTGATGTCATTGATGGCTGACATGAGCGTTGTCATAGACTCAGCAATCCAGCTTAGGTACAGAGAAGTAGAAGGCTCTGTTGGCCCAATCAGTGCTTCTAAGAGAGTATGTCAGTAGGACTTGATCTTTTTATATGAAATATGTTTACATGTAGTTGGTTATACATGGAGTGAGAAGGCCAGAGTACCATAAACCTGCTTCAGAATTACTTTATTCTCATTGCATATCAATGTAGGTAAGTTGTTGATCATCATTAGCAGAATGGTGCTGGCTTCAATATCTTGTCACTGCAGTGGCAGATCCAGGATTCTCTTCGGGGGGCGGGGGGCGGGGGGGAGCGGGGGGTTGTTTGGTTACAATAATACACTGATGCCCCCATCAGAGAGCCATTTTACAAACCAAAACAGAAGCAATTTTTTTAAATTCAAGTTTGATTGTTATCCATTAACAGGTTCTCAGAATATCATGATTACAAGCTATGTTTCATATACATGTATGACCCTTTGAACTTTGACCTCATGACCCTAAAATCTGATCAGTTCATTGGCTCTGCAAGATACTGAGTCTGATAGTACTCCATCCGTCAGTTCCAACGAGAATGCGTTCACAAACTATTTTTGCATACATAATGAGCTCTGTGACCTTTGACCCAAAAATCTAATCAGTTCATTAGCTGAAACTCTGCAAGGTTCATATATGACCTAAGTTTGGCGGTAATCCATCAATCGATTCTTGAGATAACGCGATCACGAGAACCGGAAGTACGGACGGGCAACCAGAAAACATAATGCCTCTGGCTACTTTGTAGCGGAGGCATAAAAAATACTGAAGACACTGCACAAAAGGATGGAGAGGATAAGGTATAAGGAAACATCGAGATAATAGTGATGTAAACATAACAGCCTTTTAACGAGCAAAGAATATAATAGAATTGAATGAGACATACCTGAGATCAGACTGTGGGATGAGGACGTGACCCATGGAGAGCATACCAAGACCTCCCAACTCCTTAGGGGTGTAGAACACCACCGGAGGGAACCTGCTGGGCATCTTGGAGTTGAGACCGATCTTGATACGGGTCTGGATCTTGTTCTCACACTTGACCAGAAGGTCCAGAAGCTCCTGGGTGTTGACCACGGCCTCTCTGAAGTAGGTCATCAGACCAATCAGGGCCGTGTTCCATTTGTTCACAATCTGAAGGAGAGTGGGGGATAGAGGGATGGAATTGCAATTGATTCACTTTAAATCCTTATTAAGGGCTCTCTCTTCAGTACATTTGTTCCTCAGTCAATCACCAACTTCAACCCACTAACACTCACATAAAACTCAACTGCAAACCTAACCCTATATTTCTATTGAGCTGAAACCCAGAGCAAATGTTGGAGCACCAAAATGACATTGTTTCCAGGGTTCTTACCAGTGCTTAACATATACTTAGTTTTAAACTGTGATATTGCTATAGCCCTCCCAAAGATAAAGTTAAAGAACTAAAGTAATGTAAGTGGTGACTATGACAAATGACAAACTATGACAAATGAACTAATAATTAACACCTTGACAGTAAAGAAGGATATGTTCTTTTGAGTGTAAAGAATTACTAAATGAAACATTGTCCTTTAGAAAGGTGAACTTTATGATTTGTATTTGTCTTCTGATCTAAAATTAGATGAAGGACAGATTGTTGTGGTGTCTCAGTCTTTTTTCCAGGATTATATGGGTAGGGATAAGCCCTCATCATCCAACGATGCATTCACTGAGGTTACTATAGCATTGCATCGAACAGTACACAGCATCAAGTGGGCTGGGACTGTAGATACCTGCAAATGCATTTCTTCCAACCCGTACCCATCTTCCCTCTCCATTTTATGGTCATAATCAGATGAATTGTTTAAGAGACAAGCACTAACAAAACATGAAGAACAGAATAATTTTTGTTAAAGCCCCCTGCACTACTTGTAGCTACTTGCGCCCTCTATATAACAAACAATGCTTAATCTGTGACCATTGGTCCCCCATGATCCTCTTTTTCTTATGTTTTTTGAGAGCTGAATTAATCTGATAACCACCTGTCCAGTGACCTTGTAGGGTGGTCTAATCCCTCCTTTATACTAGTACAGATGGCCTTTAAGGAAAACGCACAAGGCTGTAACTTGATAAACCGATTGTATTTCCATCTTTGCGGTAAAACAATAACATGTACCAACAATATCATGGCACAGAAGAGATACTGAGAAGTAGAAGTGGAGAAAAAGAGAAACGAGGAACACAGTCATAAAAATGTATAATAAAGAGAGTATGATCTCCTGTACCTTAGTGAAGGTAGTAGAACCTGAAGCCATGAGGATCTGTCTGACTCTGTTGTGGAATCTCTGCAGTGACTCATCATCTACACGCAGGAAACACTGAGCTGTACGCTCTTTGGTCACCTGATGAATATGAAAAGGGATGAACAAATGTTTACAATAGTTTCAAGATTTCAACAGGGGTTATTATTAACAAAAAAAACTTTGACGGAAACCAATATAATTATTTCAAAATTGAATTTACTAGCAGTAATCACAAATGAAACCAATGTATCAGCTCAGATTCCAGGATGATGAAGGTGGAAAGCCCTTTGTCATCCAACGATGCATATCACTGATTGGTTTGTTTGATATAGCATCGCTACGAACAGAACACAGCATGGAAAGACTGCAACTGCAGATAACAATGCACTATACATTATACATTTAAGAGAAACAAAGTAAATTTGCAATGACCTTCTACAGAATAAATTATTCCACAAATTTGCACCATCTCGAAAGAAACCCATACCTCGTTTTGAAGGTTCCAGATACCATCCTTGTGCGTGAACTCGTCGCTGGTGGTACGGCACTTTGGTAGGATGCGACACTCAAAGCCGCTCATGTTGAAGAGCAGGTTAGGGTTATCCTTGCTGTAGACAGAGACAAAGCTCTGCTCCCACATGAAGGTGGTGATGGAACGAGGAAGACGATTCTTCATGTCCCAGAAGACGGCACGTCCCCTGGAGAAAATGAGGAGAATAGATTCATTCATTGGACAATTGAGACAACTGCTCTAATGATGAGGTAGCATAACACCAGAGATTTTTAGTGAATCTCAGAAGTGACCCCAATTCATGAACGCTTCATTTACAAGCTAGAATTTGTATAATATGGGACAAAGTTTCCTGCAACGAAAACTGTTTGTAAACACTGCAATAGTTTATCTTTTGTTTGGGGGCTGGTCAAGGTTTCTAGCTTACCAGAATTTGGGTACCAAACATCTTTAAGTAATAGATATTGGAACCATTTAGTTGAGTTTTACAGTCAGAAAATAAGGTTAATAGAACAGAAAATGTAACTAATTTAGACTACCTGCACTTACACCTGTCAGAACAAGCATGCTTAGCATAACAAAGAACTGTTTTGTAACAACTTGGTTATATCTTACAAAATGCATGAAACTAGTATATTTGATACGAAAGATATAAAGAAATAAAATGTATCAGCTTAGATTCCAGGATGATGAAGGTGGAAAGCCCTCCATCATCCAACGATGAATATCACTGATTGGTTGGTTTGATATAGCATTGCTACGAACAGAACACAGCATGGAAAGACTGCAACTGCAGATAACAATGCATTATACTTTTCAATAAGCCACTTAAGAGAAATAAAGTAAGCACAACAACTAATGAGTTGTGCCTACCCAATATGCTCACATGCAGAGTGGTTCATTTTCAGAACAAACGTACAAATGTCACTGAAAAATGTGTATAATTCTGATCTTGCATTGTAACAATTTTACAAAATTTCAGTAAAATGTAGAAACTGTAAAAAAAGAAACTTGTGTGCAACATGAAACTTTCAAAAAATTGTAACCTTTTTTGCTGAAAAATACTTTAGAGAATTGATTTTTTTTTTTTTTTTTTTTAAAGTTTTGTGTCAGTTGTGATTCAATCTTTCACGATTCAGAATAATTCACAGAGAATTCATGGAATAGTTGAAGCACAAGCAAGTTTCTGGTTTTTACAAAAAATGTATGTTAAGAGCCAAAGGGCTCTTCTTTTTGCAATTCAAAGCCCTTCAAACTCTCAGCAGATGATATACTGAGAAATGACTAGATTGCTTACAGGTTGACGTCATGCTTCATAAGTCTCATCCTTGCATCTCTTGGCCAGCATTTCTTGTTGTTATAACCCACAATGTTCTCATTGTTAGGATCGGGATGCTCTGTCAGATAGCGCTGGATCAGATCACGGGCTTCCTCTGCTGTGAACCTGTGGCAATGGAATGGAAGACGGTTACACAAGGTTTAGTCATAACATCCATAAGGCTTTTTTTTTTAATTGTTGTATTGCCCTTTGCGGTCGACTTTTAATAGAGTTTTTGTTTGTTTTAAGGTTAAAGGACAAGTCCACTCGAAAAATAACTTACTTTCAATAAAAGCAGTAAAATCAGACAAACCAATCAAAAAAAGTTTGAGCAAAATCGGATAACTAATAAGAAAGTTATGAATTTTTGAAAAAGTATGTAAAACTACGGAACAATGAGAATCACAACACAAAATGCCTAGATGGTTATCAGTTTGTGACGTCATGTCCTCACAACTTATCAATTGCTTTACATAGTTTAATCCCATTAATTTCCTTTTTTGTCCCCCAAAACTTGATTTCTCCATACCTTTGCCAAGGTTATATGATTTGTATCATATTGCATGCATGGCATTTCCTAAAAACTTTTATGAATTTTGAAGAATTGATACTATTTTCTGAATATTGTATTTCATAATTATTGATTTTTATATAAATAGTTTATCAAAATTCAATTTTTTCATGATTTAACTGGACAAAAATTACTCTTTATTTGTGCATCCACACAAACACATATTACTAACAATCTAACTTGGATGCTGGTGTGAAGATTCTTGGATTCTTAGGGTGAAATTAGGAAATTTATATTATCAATATACAGAAAATAATTAGTGGATAGTGAGGACCATACGTCACAGACTCATGAGTGAGTTGCCAATTTGTGTAGTGATTTTCAAAGTTTTTCATGTCATTAAAAATTCACAACTTTCTAATTAGTTATCCGATTTAGCTCAAACTTGTTTTGATTGGTTTGTCTGATTTGTCTGGTTCCATTGAAAGTAACTTATTTTTCGAGTGGACTTGGGCTTTAAAAAAAAAAGTTTAATGAATCAAAAAATATGTATCAAAGCATTAAAAAACTCAAAAATATCACCTAAAGGGCAATACAACATTTTTTTTGTATTTTAGGCCCAATTGATTCATTACTTTGCTCACCACTACAACAAAACATAATTTCAATACTTTACTAAAGTGTAATGGAAATACACAGGTCAATATACATTGGGGTCAATTTACCCAATAATCTGTAATAAAGACAACCCCCATAAAAACAACATCTGTCAAAAGGGCAACATGCATGATATAATTACCACATTAGCACTACCAACTGACTTAATCCAGACCTCAACTAGATGGAACTTCGACTGCGCGCAGTCGAAATGATGCCTCCGTCATAGAGCAATTTTACAAACCAAAACAGAAGAAATTGTTCAAATTCAAGTTCAATTGTAATCCATTAACAGGTTCTCAGAATATCGTGATTACAAGCAATTTCTCATATACATATATGACCCTTTGATCTTTGACCACATGACCCTAACATCTACTCGGTTCATTGGTTCTGCAAGATGTCCTGAGTTAAATAGTAATCCATCTGTCAGTTCTAATGAGAATGCGTTCACAAGCTATTTTTGCATACATAATGAGCCCATGACCTTTGACCTTTGACCTCATGACCCAAGAATCTACTCAGTTCATTGGCTCTGCAAGATACATACATGATCTAAGTTTGGGAGGAATCCATCAATCTGTTCTAATGTTAATGCGATCACAAGCTATTTTTGCATGCATAATGAGCCGCATGACCTTTGACCTAGACCTCATGACCCCAACATTTAATCAGTTCATCGGCTTTGCAAGTAACATACATGACCTAAGTTTGGCAGGAATCCATCAATCGGTTCTTGAGATAACGCGATCACGAGCTGTTTCAGCATACATAATGAGCCCTGTGACCTTTGACCTTTGACCTCGTGACCCCAAAATCTAATCAGTTCATCATCTCTGCAAGATACATACATGACCTAAGTTTGGCAGGAATCCATTTATCGGTTCTTCAGATAACGCGATCACGACCTGTTTTTGCATACATAATGAGCCCTGTGACCTTTGACCTCGTGACCCCAAAATCTAATCAGTTCATCGGCTCTGCAAGATACATACATGACCAAAGTTTGGCAGGAATCCATCAATCGGTTCTTCAGATAACGCGATCACGAGAACGGGACGTACGTACGGACGGCCGGACGGACAACCCGAAAACATAATGCCTCCGGCTACTTCGTAACGGAGGCATAAAAATGATATATCACTTATTTCCCTACTACTGGGCAAATCGCTTGTTGAGACCTTTCCACTTGTGAAGCCCAAAACTGATGTTTTTTAGTGAATGATAGCCCATTAATATATGCGCAAGGGTGACTGACGTGTGGTTTAATTTTACATATGGATTGAAGTAAAAGAATTCAAGAGCTGTCTACATAAAGCTTGGGTAATGACAGTGATAAAACTGGAGACGGAGAAGCTAAATACTTCTATCTTGGAACTCAGAAAGATAATTAGAAGCAGCTTACCTGAAGAAGATATGGACTTTGTCAATGTAACGTGAGTACAACCTGATGGGATGGTTGGCCTCTGTGACTACATCCTGTAAAGTGAACAAAAAGATGAGTATTCAGAAAAAGCTGTTACCAACTCTAAAAATTCTATCCACAAAACATAACAATATTCTAGCACTTTCACAGTAATCCAAGCAGAAAATTACAATAACATTTTCCCACTGTTGATAAATGGGGTGTAAACCTGCATGCACATCGAATAAACAATCACATTAGGACAGACATGGCATTGATTGATTCCAACTGCGACAAGCAAACACACATTATCAAAATAAAAGCTCAGGGCAAATTTACCAGAGAAAATAAATGTAAGATCACATGGAGTACAAACCTGGAATTGCAAGAAGTCATTAGGCATCTGTGGTGGTCCTGCCATCTCACTGGCTCTGTGTAGACCCAACGCTAACAGGTCCAGGACCAGACCGTAGAACTGAACGATGAAGGAAGCAAACTGGAGACCTCGGATGATACCGTAGGAATTGGTGTGATTCATGTCCTGGGAAAAAGTAATGGTTAAAAATACAAAATGTTATGCCGTTAAAATCAAACTTAGAATGACTTCTGTAATGAAATGGGATTTTCTGCTGTCAATAGCATCACTCCTAAACTTGCTAAGCCTTGGACTACAGGCTACAGGAGGACTTTTATCTGGGAGAATAAATTCCTTTAAAAAACTCTTTAGAGAAGCCTCAATGGTAAACATGTGTCTCAGTCTTTTTCCAGGATGATATGGGTAGGGATAAGCCCTCATCATCCAATGATGCATTCACTGAGGTTACTATAGCATTGCATCGAACAGTACACAGCATCAAGTAGGCTGGGACTGTAGATACCTGCAAATGCATACAACCCTACTGACAGGAAGTATCAATAAATATTGCAATATTCAGGGGGGGGGAGAAAGCTTATACTCATACAGGCTCCACATTAATATTTATTTTGAAGAGCGTCCATATCAAGACTTTGTGGGTCTCTATGTATAAGCCTCTTGTTAAAAATTGTTAATGTGGGTTCAAACCTAAACTTTGGGTGCTCATTTGTCCTGAGCACCTGTTAGTGATGAGCCCTGTCTAGTAATATATCTCCACGAACAAATATAGAGATTTAAAAGAAAAGCTCTTGAGATGATTCAGTAATTGCTAAGGACTTTTTACCTTGTAGTTGATGACAACGTTGTTCTTGGCCGTCATGTAATCAGCAATGTTATGATCTACGATGAGACGTAGCAGCCTGTTGAGTAGAGTCAGATCTATCTTCTCATAGAGCTTCTCATAACGAGACTCCATCATGACGTTACATTCTCCTTCAGAGGAGTCCCACACGTCCTGTAGATTGTTGATACCTGAAAATATACGTTAAACATTTATAAGCATATGGCCTAAATTTGAAGTAACTCTAAACAAAATAAAAATAAATAAAAATATGCGAAACATTTACAAGCTTGTACGCAAATTACCTCATACATGAGTTGAATCTGCTACAAAGACATATATAAAATCATCTCCTATTAAATAAGTTGGGAAGATATGGAAGTCAAGCCCAGCAATGCAACAACAGTTTAAGAACATCTTGAGCCTTTGTGTAAGCAAAAACATAAAATCAAGTTTTGTTTTCTTTTACAATATAGGCCGTAGTTGTAAATGGCATTCTCATGAAGGGCTTTTATCAAATGTTAGATATGAAGCAACAAATGATGCCTACAAAGCCTTGGCACCAACAAGAATTTGAACTCTACCAACAGCCAGGTCCAAATCTATACTAAATCTATATCATTATCTATCTATATCTATTAATATCATATGAGACAAGAGAATCCCTCAACAAGGATTTAGAACCCGTTCCAAAAGAAGGTATAGTAGTTACGGTATTAATGTCATCTTACAAAATTTCCAGTAGGTAAGAAGTGTTACCTTGGCACCACTTGTAGACAAGGAGTGGAGGGGGTTCAGTATCAGCCGGCTTGATCCAGGGAGGGAAGAGACGTCTCTTGTCTGCTTCATACCAGAGATACTGATCTAGGTATGCATCAGTGATCTTCTCTAAGGGTTCTACATCATAGACAGGGATCAGATGGCTGTACAGGTCCATGAACTCTATACCAACCTGGTAAAATGAGGTGAAAACATATCATTGTGAATAATTTAGACTACCTGCACTTACGTTTGTCAGAACAAGCATGTTTGGCATAACACAGAACTGTTTTGAGAGTTGTGATAAACTGATTTTTTTTCTTACAAAATGCATATAACTGTTACAGTCAAACCTTGTCTAAAGCAACCGCCCAAGGGAAACACAAAAAGTGGTATTTGTAGACAGGTTCCTTTAGTACATGTTTCAATAAGGAACCAGTTTCAAGGGAAACAAAAAAATGTGGTCTTTGTAGACAGGTGGTCACTAAAGCAGGTTTGACTGTATATCGAAAGAGAAATATCAAGAAAAAACATGTATCAGCTTAGATTCCAGGACAATGAAGGTGGAAAGCCCTCCATCATCCAACGATGAATATCACTGATTGGTTGGTTTGATATAGCATTGCTACGAACAGAACACAGCATGGAAAGACTGCAACTGCAGATAACAATGCATTGTACTGGGTTAGTAGCCCATTTTGGAGATAAAAACTCAGCAGAAAAAGTGAGGTGAAAACATTTATTATGAATAATTTAAAGGTTTGCAGAAGCCAAAATACATATTCTAACAGGTATTTTCATTCATTTAGAAGAAACTGGCTAGGAGTCAACCTGATTTACTTATTGAACAATAAATAAAGACCGATTTAACTGACAAATTGGGAGTAAAGCTATGAAAACTTGATGAAAATCACAAAAGCTAAAGAGCTCCAATACAGATATCTATATATGGGACCACACAATTTTTTTTTTTTTACAGTTAATGTAAATTATTTTGATTATGTGTACAATTCGTTTTCTCATCATTACAAGAACTCAAAACCACCTGAAATTATCCTTACATATACCTGTGATCACCAGAGTACTTACCTCTTTGAAGGCACGCTGGGTGAGCAGATGACGTTTGATTCTACTGAGGGCTTCATGAGGATTGTCATAGGCCTGTTCTATAAGACCAAGCTCCTCTCTCTGAGACTGGTTCAAACGACTCTTCACACTAGACAAGAAGAAAATCATGATACATTGGGTTCAGTGCAATACAAAAACTTCGGAAGAAAACACGTCAAATTCAACAGCCTGCTTTCAAGAGATTGCTAACTCTCTACCAGAGCATAAGACTTGCTTGTTCCTTAAATGAATCAAGTAATACAAAAGATATCAGGTTTTTCACTGATCAGCTAATTTCACAGGTTTCTTCTTTGTTTGTTTAAGGTTCTGCAATGCAGATCTTTAATTTTGTTTTTAATGATGAAAATACATAATTCGTTGTGAGTTTAAGTTGCATTTACCAACCTATTTTCATGTATCTTCCAACAACATATAGTTTATCTAGTTATAATAAGAGCACTTGTTTCAACCTCAATGTGACAAACACTTATAAAGAATAAAGTTTCACAAATCAAATTTTCATCTTTAATCTCAGTTTCATTGTAAACTTGGGAACGATATAATTAAAGTATACTTCTTCTTGTGCTGATAGAGTAAACAAACTGTACACCATCTTTATTTGTGGTCTGGATATTATAAAGGGTTTGAACATCATGACACAATGAGATTCCATCTCAACTCACCTGTATGCCTCCTTCAGCCTCTCCAAGGCGAGGATGAGTAGCTTGGTGTCATGTTTGTAGGAGAGAGGAGGGAAGGGGATGGGTGAGAAGCGACGGCTCTCAAGCCAATGTACAGTGGTGGTGTAGATAGCTACGGCCTCCTCAGCTGTGATGTAGGGACCATCCTGTGGGTTAGGGTAAGGGAGAGGTAAGTTGTGTAATGAGAATAAAAATTTGGAATAACATTTAGGTAGTAGAGCTTCATCATATATTATTCACCGACAGTCAGGGGTGCATTAAACCTTTTGTTACAGGATATGGATTATTGTCTTACCTGCTCTCAGGAGTTGAATAATCAAATGCCATAACACTAACAGAAAAACCACAATACAACCTCTAAAAACCCATCAACAACGAAAATCAATACATCAAGTTTTGACAAGACATAGACAAAAAAGGAAAGTTAAAGGTAATTTCATTGAAAAAAACAAACTGTATTTTGTTCGCTGTCACACTATTCCACTGAAAATGGGCTATAAAAACAGATAGCAATTGTCTTTAGATATTTATCTTCATTTAACACTTGGATACTTTATTTCCTTCCTTATACTTACTAGCTACAACTTCAGCAAAATGATATTTTTCGCAAGTTATTTCTGTTATATATGTAATGCTTCCTGGGAGAAATTTCAATCATTTAAACATATTCGTGGCCTCAAGTCCCGATGGTTCCAAAATAATTTCTGACTGGTTTTTCAATTACAGATCGATCAATCAAGAAAAAAATACAGTAAAGTTCAAAGTAGAACTGACCTTCAGATAGTTGTGTTGTCTCTCCTGCTCTGCCTTGAGATAGAGCCTGGTGAGCCTTCCTAAATTCTTCTTGCATACAGTCTTATCCACTGTGGCCCCACGCCTGATCCTCTCTCGATTGTAGTGAGCTGTGTTTGTCCACCAGTCTGCCTTGGACTTCACAAACCTCAGGATCATGTTTTCAATGGGGGTGGGCAGGCCTGGCACCTGGAGGGACAGATGTAATGATTGTAAATCAAGTTATACCTTGGTTTGTTCTTATCTGTTTGTTAACCTAAACATATAAATGGCCTATACTTCATTAGGCTCTAGCTAATCTGTTTTGACTACTGACATAACATTTGGATAGTTCTTACTTAAATTTCAGATTACCCCTATAAAAACTCCCTTTTCAATAAAACCTTAGATCTTGCCAATTGGACTATTCATTATTTTCCATCATTTCTTTATCCTGTATAAAACTGGTGATAAACTGTCATACACACGACATCTACCACATACAAAAAAATGGCACGAATGGCAGTAAAAGAAATAACAAAGTGTCCAAATAAATAACCATCCGAACACCAACTAACCATCTCCCAACAGAACAAATAGATAGCTGTGAAGTGCATATGACTCAAGATAATGAACAAGCAATTTAAATTACAATATCATGACAGCCATTCGTCTCATCTTATATTGGCGCCTATTTTTCTTGGATAAAGTTAAATCTTACCTTCCACGGGATATTAGCCTTCCAGCACCTCCAGGCTTCACTAAGATGCTGCAGGATGGTCCTGGCTTTGTTCTGCTTGATACCTTCAGGCATCATATCAATAATGTCATGCATCACCTGCAACAAAACAACATCGTTCACTATGAGTGGGACTGAAGATTATAAAACTTTAAACGAGAGCCAACATATTGCACATTTCAAACGATGTTCAGAAAAATGTAAAACCCGTCCAAACTTAATGCAGGAGGATTTTGTTTGTCCTTGTGTCTCAGTCTTTTTCCAGGATAACATGGGTTTAAGTAAGCCCTCATCATCCAACGATGCATTCACTGAGGTTACTATAGCAATGCATCGAACAGTACACAACATCAGGTAGGCTGGGACTGTAGATACCTGCAAATGCATTTTTGACCTCTCAAAATGTATAACTAATTATTCCTTCCTCTCTTGTTGTTTGAAAACTTTAATTATCATCTACAATATTTTTCATCATAGTACACTGGCAATAACCTGATAGCTAAGGAGGCCAGGAAAGCATGTAGGAAACTCTGGTTGTATATTTCATGATACGCTTAGACAAGTATCTATCATAATTCAAAACCTCACAAACAAGAATTAGTTAAAGTTAGTGGAGGATGAGGTAATGAAGGGTATTGAAAAAAAAAAGGACATTCCAAGAATCTCCCCAGTAATCAACGGTAAAGCCTATCTGAAGGCTATTTGTCTAAAGACTCACCGATGCACGCAGCTCCAGATCGTAGTGACTCTCCACCCTCTGTTTGGTGACAGTCTTGGTGACGCCCTTGGAGTGACGTCCCTCAAACTGCCTGGAGAGGAGGTTGCCCAGCCAGCGTTCTAGCAGCGGGGTGACCCCACGCATGAAGAACACCCAGACACGCCAGCCAGGAGCCCATATACCACACCCTGGTCCTTTCCCTACCGGTCCCTGTTGGCAAGCAGACATGACATAAATCAGAATGTTCATTTTAAAATGATGTTCAGAAATATACCCCCCACCCTTAGATTTAATGCAAGAGGATTTTGTTTGTCCTTGTGTCTCAGTCTTTTTCCAGGATGACATGGGTATAGGTAAGCCCTCACCATCCAACGATGCATTCACTGAGGTTACTATAGCATTGCATCGAACAGTACACAACATTAGGTAGGCTGGGACTGTAGATACCTGCAAATGCATTTCTGATGTCTCAAAATTTGAAGACGATCATTCCCCTTCAACTAAACCTACATGACCTAATAACTCTTTTTTTTAATGCATATATTCTTTTTGATTTCTCTATTACCTCATTGACTGCATAAGTTCCTATCTCTATCATAATAAATTGAATATATGAAATTCATTAAGAAGTGCTACTTTTTTTTAAATTGTTATATATGTACATCAAGCCTTTGTACCACCTACATTTCATCAGTAAATCCTTATAAATTAATGGTTGTTTTGCTGTAAATGCAAAGGAAAGCTACCTTGACAAGCAACTTAAATCTGATTTAAATACAATTAAAAATATCACGCATATGAACACCATACTTTAGCAAAGTAATACCATAACTTACGGTATTAAATCTGTAGTAGATGACATGTTTAAGGTCTTTACACATCCTGATCTGTCTCATGAGCTTATACCTTACTATGTCAAAGTAATACCATAACTTACAGTGTTAAATCTGTAGTAGATGACATGTTTAAGTTCTTTACACATCCTGATCTGTCTCATGAGCTTATACCTTACTATGTCAAAGAAATACCATAACTTACAGTGTTAAATCTGTAGTAGATGACGTGTTTAAGGTCTTTACACATCCTGATCTGCCTCATGAGCTTATACCTTACTATGTCAAAGTAATACCATAACTTACAGTGTTAAATCTGTAGTAGATGACATGTTTAAGGTCTTTACACATCCTGATCTGTCTCATGAGCTTATACCTTACTATGTCAAAGTAATACCATAACTTACAGTGTTAAATCTGTAGTAGATGACATGTTTAAGGTCTTTACACATCCTGATCTGTCTCATGAGCTTATACCTTACTATGTCAAAGTAATACCATAACTTACAGTGTTAAATCTGTAGTAGATGACATGTTTAAGGTCTTTACACATCCTGATCTGTCTCATGAGCTTATACCTTACACCTTACTATGTCAAAGTAATACCATAACTTACTGTATTAAATCTGTAGTAGATGACATGTTTAAGGTCTTTACACATCCTGATCTGTCTCATGACCTTATACCTTACACCTTACTATGTCAAAGTAATACCATAACTTACAGTGTTAAATCTGTAGTAGATGACGTGTTTAAGGTCTTTACACATCCTGATCTGCCTCATGAGCTTATACCTTACACCTTACTATGTCAAAGTAATACCATAACTTACAGTGTTAAATCTGTAGTAGATGACGTGTTTAAGGTCTTTACACATCCTGATCTGCCTCATGAGCTTATACCTTACACCTTACTATGTCAAAGTAATACCATAACTTACAGTGTTAAATCTGTAGTAGATGACGTGTTTAAGGTCTTTACACATCCTGATCTGCCTCATGAGCTTATACCTTACAATGTCAAAGTAATACCATAACTTACAGTGTTAAATCTGTAGTAGATGACGTGTTTAAGATCTTTGCACATCCTGATCTGTCTCATGAGCTTATACCTTACACCTTACTATGTCAAAGTAAAACCATTACTTACAGTGTTAAATCTGTAGTAGATGACATGTTTAAGGTCTTTACACATCCTGATCTGCCTCATGAGCTTATACCTTACACCTTACTATGTCAAAGTAATACCATAACTTACAGTGTTAAATCTGTAGTAGATGACATGTTTAAGGTCTTTACACATCCTGATCTGTCTCATGAGCTTATACCTTACACCTTACTATGTCAAAGTAATACCATAACTTACAGTGTTAAATCTGTAGTAGATGACGTGTTTAAGGTCTTTACACATCCTGATCTGCCTCATGAGCTTATACCTTACACCTTACTATGTCAAAGTAATACCATAACTTACAGTGTTAAATCTGTAGTAGATGACGTGTTTAAGGTCTTTACACATCCTGATCTGCCTCATGAGCTTATACCTTACACCTTACTATGTCAAAGTAATACCATAACTTACAGTGTTAAATCAGTAGTAGATGACGTGTTTAAGATCTTTGCACATCCTGATCTGTCTCATGAGCTTATACCTTACACCTTACTATGTCAAAGTAAAACCATTACTTACAGTGTTAAATCTGTAGTAGATGACATGTTTAAGTTCTTTACACATCCTGATCTGTCTCATGAGCTTATACCTTACACCTTACTATGTCAAAGTAATACCATAACTTGCAGTGTTAAATCTGTAGTAGATGACGTGTTTAAGGTCTTTACACATCCTGATCTGCCTCATGAGCTTATACCTTACACCTTACTATGTCAAAGTAATACCATAACTTACAGTGTTAAATCTGTAGTAGATGACGTGTTTAAGGTCTTTACACATCCTGATCTGCTTCATGTGCTTATACCTTACACCTTACTATGTCAAAGTAATACCATAACTTACAGTGTTAAATCTGTAGTAGATGACGTGTTTAAGATCTTTGCACATCCTGATCTGTCTCATGAGCTTATACCTTACACCTTACTATGTCAAAGTAAAACCATTACTTACAGTGTTAAATCTGTAGTAGATGACATGTTTAAGGTCTTTACACATCCTGATCTGTCTCATGAGCTTATACCTTACACCTTACTATGTCAAAGTAATACCATAACTTACAGTGTTAAATCTGTAGTAGATGACGTGTTTAAGATCTTTGCACATCCTGATCTGTCTCATGAGCTTATACCTTACACCTTACTATGTCCAAGTAAAACCATTACTTACAGTGTTAAATCTGTAGTAGATGACATGTTTAAGGTCTTTACACATCCTGATCTGTCTCATGAGCTTATACTTGTAACGATACATTCCAGTCAGCTGACCAACATGGGCAAAGATGTACTGGATTCCATCCGCCAACTGCAAAGAAGATATTTGATAGAAGCATATTAGTCATTTATAATGTACAACCAGGGTTCGTACACTTACACATTTTTAAAATTCCATGACTTTCCATGACTTTCCAGAGCAGGATAATGTAAATTTCCATGACCATTTTCAATGATGAACATGTCTTAATTTAAAGCGTACAACTATATATCATCGCAATACTAGGAAGCAAATCACAAAACTATATAAGGCGCACCCCTATTTCGAAGATTCTCCCCCCCCCCCAGAAAAAAAAAAATCTGAAAAAAAAATCTGGATTTCTTTTTTTGTCATCTTTAGTTTAAAAACAACATGTTACTAGACCAAGGTCTAACTTAGTTCACAAGCACTTCAACTGTGCCTCGTATAATGAGAGTGAAAGTATTTGTTGAACACTGAAATAAGACGTGATCTGATCTGGTTAACAAAAAGCCACCAAAAACAAAGCCAACATTGGTATTTTTGTAAACATCAGATCGGCTCTTATTTCAGTGACATTGTTCGAAAATACTTTCATTTTATTACGAGGCACAGTTGAAGTGCTTCTGAACTAAGTTAGACCCAGTAACAATGTTGTTTTTAAAACTAAAGATGACAGAATTTTTTCCTCCGAGTCCAAACAGAAATGTGGACAGGCTAGTTTTTGCGTGGTGATTCCTTATCCCCTTTGTAAGTGAGCTGCATCATACAGGTGAGTGAGCTGGAGACACGCGAGAGCTTCGGCCGGTAAAGTGCCTTGTGACAGGGCATAATTTATCGAGACTGAACAAAAAAACTCTAAAAAAAAAACTCTCTTCCTTTCAAATTAGGAACGTAGTTTAACTTCAAATAGTAGATCCTATTCTTTATTTGCATTATGTAATTAATGTTGAGACACAGAGATTTTTGAAAACCACTAAAAAGTAGCATTTGAGGACTCAAATATCCTGTACCTGACTATATAAGGCGCACCCCCGACTTTCGATATTTTGCTGACGGAAAAAAGTGTGCCTTAATTGCGGACCGTGGGGAAAGCAGCAACCACGAGGCTAGGCTAGCCAACTGGCTGTATGCTCGCGCTCGCACAATGGACGCCAAATGTGGAATCAAATTATGTGATTCAGGGTTGCGATATTCGAGTAGAGAGCAACACGATTTTTAAAGGGGTTCTTAAGGAAACACGAGTGGCTCATGATGCATAGTTATTTACATTTAAATTATTGTTTTATGAATATTCTGTGGTAAAACCCCGGGGTAAAACACCTTCATTCAAACTTTTAATCAAAATCAAAGCACAAGCTCGATCAAAAAGTAATCGTACAGCGTGCATGCAGCATAAGTGTATGTACTCACACCGGCACCACGCACCGCACCTGTCACTGCAAGTCATTTACGCACACAAACATATTGCATACATGTATGAAAGATAGCTCGGAACCCTAAACCCGGACCCGGCCCGGTCCGGCAATTTTCCAAATTTCTTAACGGGATTCGACCCGGAAAAGTCCGGTAACCCGGAGATAATACTCTACCACACATAACTCTCTACCACACATCTTGTGTGACCTACTGTCTACTGACCGCAATATTTTTTATCCTGCTGTCTACCAGCCAGGATTCAAGACAGTTACAACAGGGTTTGTCACCTCCCTGGTTACAATTAGTCCCAGGTCAACATGCTTAGTTTAGACCACTCCCTAATATGAAACCAGCCGGGTTTTATATACTGGGCTAGGCATTCACCACTTCTCAAAATACAGAAGTCACTCCCTGTCAGAGCATCCATCCCACATGCTTTACTATTATTGGTCCGTTTGTCTGTCAATTAAAAACAAGCGTGGAAGGCAGCGCCCATGCTATACATGAACCCAATATTTGCATACATTTTGTTATGTGCTGGTTGCCTGGTAACCGATAACAAACAAAGGCCGCGCACCCTGTTCAGAGAAACCACATGTAATATTACACCACGCTGGGCGGCAACTGTCTGGCATGCATGCGCTAATCCTTGCCGTTTGTAAACACAATAGTTAAAAATACTGCTTGGATTTTGATAGGGAATATGAATATCTTTGACTTTTAAAAATAATTCCACGGCACGACATGCTTTGGGGGAACTGAGAATGAGTGAAAGTCGATAGTGAAAGAGATAAAGAGATGTGAATGAATGTTGGGGTGGGATCGAGAAACAAAATGAAAGAAACTTGAGAAAGAAAAGAAAACATGCGAAAACTACTTTTCAAAGGTAAATAATTTTGTATTATTTTAAAGAAAGAGATCAAAATTAATAAAGGCAAGATTTGAGGGGGGCAATAGGTTTTAAAAATAGTCGAATGATGATTAAATAGAGAAAAAAGAGAGAGAAGAGAGAGATCAGACTCGATGGAAGGAAGAGAATGATGAGTTAAATGTGCCAATCGCTCGAGAATGGGAGACAGAGAGCATATAGTAGGTCCATGCAGAGAGAGAGAGAGAGAGAGAGACAGTGAGCTGGGGGCAAGGAGAATAAAGCAAACTTTCACATGCACACTCTCGATCTCATAGCACCACGGGTCAACAAACTTCATAATTTGTGATTCTGCAGTACTGTGCCAGCGGTCACTGACAAGTTTAATTTATGCTGGCTTCACTCCCCGCCCACTCACAAGGAAAGTTTTTGATTGGTCTGATCAGTCACATCACTTGCTTACTGCAAGGAGAAACACACACACAAACAAATGCACACTCTCGATCTCACGTACAGCTCAGCACAATAGGTGAATTTGCCTACACACAGGTCAACAAACTTCATAATTTATGATTCTTCAGTACTGTGCTAGTGGTCACTGACAAGTTTAATTTATGCTGGCTTCACTCTCCGCCCACTCACAAGGAAGTTTCTGATTGGTGTGATCAGTCACATACACAAATACTGTACACACACACTCTCACAGAGCTCAGTACATTGCATGAATTTGCCTATACACAGGTCAACAGTCATGCACACACAAATTTCTCAAAAAGAACATTAGCATCGTACTACACTGCATTGTGATGGGCTAGCTATTATGTGAACCACAAATTTTATAAAATGTGTTTTTCCTTTGTTCACAAGACAAATTAAATGCCATTTTAACAAACATCTTGAAGAAAAAAAGATTTCCCCTGACTTTCCAGAAGAAATGGACGAATTCCCTGACTTTCCCTGACTTTTTGCTTCTGGAAAAAACATTTTTAAATTCCCTGACTTTCCAGAAATTCCCTGACCCGTACGAACCCTGGTACAACTTTCAAAACAAAAGTATTGCAACATGAACATTGTGACAGTGATACAAAGGTTTAGGGTTAGGGCTATGGTTCTGATTGGTTTAGCAAAAGAGTTGGGTCCATGGTTGAAGTAAGCAAGGTGACTGCTCAAAATTGACCCAAGAGCAACGGTAGACAGACCATGTTTTCTTGTCCATTTTTTGAGACACCCATGCGTTAGGATTGTCAAATCTCTATTCAAACTTGTCAAAAATAAGGGTATTATGCCTCCACATTTCTTCAATTCCAAAAAAATGAACAACCTCGTCATGTTTGTGTATATGACTGCATTTTTAGTATAGTCAAATGTATCAAACATTAAGATAGGATATCACAGTGGACCGATACAACGGTGAACATACACTGTCTCTTATAAACAATTGAAAAAAACTTAACTGTTAATTAACCAATATATGAATTATATTTATAAGTATATTATATTTGAAACAATGCTTTAACAATAGTGAGCTGATCTCGATGACAGAAAGTGACTGTTTTTTTAATACTAGGAAGCATGCTTACCTGGAAAGCGTCAACATTTCCCAGTCTGTACTGCACATGGCTGTCGACAACCAGCTTAGTCAGACGCAGGATCTCACGACAGAGATGGAAGGCATTTCCAAAACGAGACTTTTTACGTTCCTGTACATGACAAACAAACATAAGACGGTAAAATATGAAGAGTAAGTATGAGAATATGCTTTTCGAAAATTGTTAGGATTGTGAATTATATTGATTTTGACAGTTTACATATCATGACATAGCAAACCAGACATATATATGTTCTTGTACACTTCTAGCTTCATATGTGGTTGAACTATGTCCAATGTATACCTCAAGGATCAAAATTTGCCTGTGATTCGCCGGGAAACTGATCACAGCATATGACATACCCATGTCAGTAGTAGTTAACTGAAGGGGGGGGGGACATTGAATCCTCAATATTTCCTACTCGGCTTATGAAAGGAGATTTGCGATTGCCTATACAATTTCTGTATAACATTATGAAGCCTGAAACACAGAAGTATCGGACTCAACATCAGGCAATACACAATCATCTAAAAACTGACATCTCTGTATCAGGACTGACTGACTGACCTTGGTTGTGAGTGTTTTAACAGGTTTGAGGTTGAAATTGTAGTCAAGATGAAGATAGTTGAGGTTCTTCCTGTGGATGAGGAGGTTGAGCATGTTGTACCCCTGACGACACACCTGTAGACCCACCTCCACCCAGTCCAGACTGGTCGCCTGGAAAAACTTGGTGGCCTTGAAAGACCGGAAGAGGTACCTGATAGGGTATGAGGAAACAGTGAACTGATGTATCAAAGACGCATGGTAGTGGGCTTACATGGGAAATTTGACACCACTTGATCGTTTACCCAATAACAGATGTTTTCAAGCAAGAGGATTTTGTTTGTCCTTGTGTCTCAGTCTTTTTCCAGGATGACATGGGTTTAGGTAAGCCCTCACCATCCAACAATGCATTCACTGAGGTTGTTATAGCATAGCATCGAACAGTACACAGCATCAAGTAGGCTGGGACTGTAGATACCTGCAAATGCATTTCCGATGTCTAAACATTTATTACAAAGTATTCCATTCTCTCTAGTTGCTTGAAAACTTTAATTATCTTCTACCTTATTTTCTATCATAGTACACTGACAATGACCTGATGGTTTTTAAAGGTTGATAGCAACATAAGGGTAATTCTGATGTAAAAACGCTATAAAGCAGTTTCATTAAATAACGGTTTTAAAAAAAAGTTACACAAGAAACTCACTTCTGCTTACATAATTTTGTTGGGGCATTGACCAAGGTCTATGCCGTACATTGGAGTTTCACACAAGTGATTCGTACACTATCACATAAACAAAAGTAATCTATTCAGTGATGTCACAAGAAAATGCTAATTACCTCTTCTTCTGTGACTTTGGTGGTTTGTGCTTGAGAGCGTTGAGGACATAGATCTTGAGGAGCTTCTGGTAGGAGACACGCACCTTGACAGGCTGGCCACTGGGACAATGCTCACGATACCTGATAGGAGAGGGAACAAGGAGGTTGCAATCAAAATGGTGAATGTGCCTTATAGTTAGTTACATCATTCACAACATAACGCAGATGCCTTTCTGGTTCCAAGATGACAATATATTATTGGTTGAATTACTCGACAAGAGGGGGTAAAGTATTTCAAAATAACCCTGAGGCAACGCAAGGACATAGATCTTGAGGAGCTTCTGGTAGGAGCCCGCACCTTGACAGGCTGGCCGCTGGGACAGTGCTCACGATACCTGATAGGGAATGGAACAAGGAGGTAAAATGCTTAAAGACATGTGCAGCGTTGGTATTCAAGAACGATGAGCGTGTTGAAAAGTTACATCATTCACAACATAAGTTAGTTTGGGTTTTTTTTTTTAAATATAAATTAGTGGTAATACTGAATGAACAATATTCAAAGGTATCAAACTTTACACGGCGCTGTTGTATTTCAGAAATGTTTGTTTTTAATGTTAACTGATGCCATGAAGAGTTAGCAATTTCCAGCACAAATATTTCATCCAGTTATTCTGGTATATTCAAGACAATAAATACAAAAGAATTATTTTAGCAACTCGCTGGAGTCGGTACCCTTGGATAGAATTTTGTCTCTCGGTGAAAAAACAATGCAATGCACTTTCCAGAAGAAAAATTTCATCTACTTATTCTGGTATATTCAAGACAATGAATGTAAAAGAATTATTTGAGCAACTCGTTACCCTTTGAATAGAATTGTGTCTCTTGGTCATAAAACCATGAAATACGAACAAAACCAAACAATATGGAGAAACACTTGTAAAAGTGAATGTCAGAGGGATTGGAGGCCAATGAATGTTTGGTAACATGAGATGCCACATCATTACACTGGTACTATGTACCTCTGTATTACTCTATGGCCAGGTGAGGTGTACAGAGGCAGCCTAACAAACCAACAAAACGTTGGATGTCAGGCTGCACGACAAGGACATGTCCTAGAATGTTACCTCTAGCCAGTCAATGGAAATGTCATCTGCTGAGAAATATGATTGCAGGGCCCTTGCCTCAGGAAGAACGGTCTTAATACTAAAGGGGCTAATGGGTAAACAAGACATACCATTATGTCAAAGCCTTCCTTAACTTACAATATACTACTGGTTGAATCCTAATTACTCTTAACCCCATTCAGAAAAGAGGGGGTAGAGCCCTTCACAATACCCCTCACCCGGGGGCAAAATCAAATGAAAGAAGTGTATAAGAGCAATTAATGCACTAAGAATGTTCTTTACCCTATGGCTATCCCCCCCTCCCCCAAACAAAAATGTCATATTGCACTTGCTATTAAATTACAATTGAAGTTTTCTCGCGGCAGTTTATGAGACAGTTCGCCGTGTCCTGTATGAATGGGGGCTTAATAACTCACCATGTCTTGACCAGTGGTATATCCATGGCTCTCCTATGTCTACCTGATCTCAAGTTGAAGGGTCTCGGAGCCCAGAGCAAGGCGATACCATTGGCCGTGTTGTCCGTGTACAGGGGACGTTCCTGGAGGAAGGGCTGTACGTAGTCAGGCAGCTCAAACTCCTCATCATCGTCCGGCAGAGGGTCGACATGCTGTCAAATGAAGGAAAGAGGGAAAGTTGTTAAAATTGGGAAGACAGACTGCAGATTCATTAAAGGGAAAGTCCACCCCCAAAATAAGTTTGTTTCGATAGAGGCAGAATAATAAGAAAATCGGGTGAGTGAAAGTTTGAGCAAATTCTGAATGAAAATAAGAAAGTTATGAATTATTGAAGTTGTGATCAATCAAATACAAATTGGCAACTCTGTGACTTATTATACGAGCCCTCCTTCATTTGCTTTGTGCATAATATTCCATAAAATCATGTTTTCTTTGTTATTGATGACGGAATATATATTTGTTCCTTGCAGGGGGAGTATAGAAACATATTTGCAATTATTATATTTAGGGTGCATGTATGGTTGAAATTTTTCTTGAGGGAAAATGAAAATTTTAGATTTTTTAGTACTAAGCAAATGGAAGTTGAGCTCGCATTTTACGTCATAGAGTTGCCAATTTGTGTTTGATTGATCACAACTTAAAAAATCCTAACTTCCTTATTTTTAATCGGAATTTGCTCAAACTTTCACTGACTTGTTTCTCTCATTTTTCTACTCCTATTAAAACTAACTTAATTTCAGGGTGGACTTCCCCTTTAAATAGCAATTGGCCGTGCACCTGTACTGTTTAGAATCTACAAGAAAGCCTCTGAAACATCTGTTTACTGTTTTCTTCCATCTCCATATACTCAAAAAGGGAGACATTTTAAACTCCTGCCATTTTTAGATTCATCACAATTAAAAACAAGTCCCAATTATTGTAACCTACTGCTTGAGAGTTAATCAAGAGAGAGAGATCCCAAGTTTTGCAAGACCTTTTTGGTCCTCTGTGATCTCACGGCTGCAGTATGCCCCTCGACTTTATCTCGGGCCACAGTAGAGTTTTTAGATTTTAATCATGCCACTCAAAGTAGTTAATATTGCATATCCTATAACCTTGATGAACTTCTTACAACGCATTTTTCCCAATTTAAATGCAGTCTCGTGAACAAAATAAGCTTATGTCTCAATGAAGCATGTTTGTGATTAAAACTAAAAGAAAGGAGTATCCCATGTGAAGACTCAAACAAGTTATGATTACCTTGACTGCATGTCTGTGAGAGATAGGATTGATGAGAGGATCAAAGTAGAAAGCTGGTAGATCAGGATCCTCAGTCTTGATGAAGACAACAGGTGGTGTGTGGTACCTGAAACAGAGACAAACAATACACAAAATAAATAAACAATATTATTTTATAAAAAGATTTTAAAGGAACAAATAAGTTTGAATTATGATTTTAAAGGTATGTATGAAGAAACATAGACAGCAAATAACTCTTTCATCAAAAAAGAAAACATTGACAATTAAAAAGAAGCCACAAAATGGGGAAAAGGTCAAATTAATGTCTGTAAGTTACAATGCAAAATAATTATACATTTCACTTTCTGCATGGCACTCTCCAGCAACATCTGAATCAAGAAGGGGTATAGGTTGAAAAGGGATTTATCTATTTAATCCAAGTCAAGTTTAATTTATATCAACAAAAATTCACAATCATTGAACGACAGTCCATGACAAGGTACCACAGTGTTCTATACTTACCATGTAAGATGCACATAGTAGGGTAGATTGTTGTACAGGTATGGGAAGGCTATCTTGTACTCTGTTCTGATCTGCTGACGGATGATGATCTTGTTCACATCGTTGAACTCGTTCCAGTCCTCATCCCTGTGAATAGAAATGAGTGACATGATATAATGCAGGAGTATGAATATACAAATTTTAATGTAAAATGCAATTCAAAAGGGTTAGTCAAGCTTAGTACACCTATTCTATGGCTAAACAAGCAGTGTCTCTTGTACCCCTTGTGGCAGAGGCATATCAATAATGCAACTTCATATAATTTGTTCAGAGCCAGAAAGGCATTAAAGGTATTACAAAGTTTTGGAATGGGGTCATGAATTTGGTTCAAATTAACAATTTCGGAAGCATATGCGATCCTACAAAATTGATTGATCGTTGTCGCGGTTGAAATCGAGTCTAAAGTTATGCAATTATAAATATTAAACTCTTTATGTTGTATAGCTCCCTCTCAAGGTCAAGATATTAATTTAGCTATGAAACAATGTTTCTTGACTAAAATCGACCGATTAGCTATTCCCGTTTGGAAATTATATATCACAACTACATTTTCTGAGATTTTCATGGTCGCAGCAACCATTGTATGGCCCTGGGCGCTATTTGAAGTTTATCCAAATTTACCGGGAGCACCGGTAAATTTTTATATTCAATTTTTCTCGAAAACAGAGGTGTTTTAGGGGCTAATTTTTTTAGTGCTTATAATACATCCACAGGGGCATCCAAATATAAAAAATTGTAAAGATTCACTATCCACCCAATTTTCAAAATTTCCCAAAACTTTGTATTACCTTTAACTGCGTTAATTAAAGTGTGTGAGTCACCGCCCTTTTGGATCCAGACAGGCGATGTATCAATTACCGGTCAAACACCCTCAATACAAAGGCAGCAACAACAAATATAGTGTTATATTGAAGCCCTAAACAAGTTGCCCTTCAAAATGATCATGAAGTGCCTCAAAAAAGTAAAAATCTTCGAGTGACCGGTTTTAACATACTCATTTTCTCCAATAGACTGTAGTGCTATAACTAGATGGACCTTCGACCGCGCGCAGTCGAAAATGATGCCTCCGCCATGGAGCAATTTTACAAACCAAAACAGAAGCGAGCTATTTTTGCATACATAATGAGCCCTGTGACCTTTGACATTTGACCTCGTTACCCCGAAATTTAATCCGTTCATTGGCTCTGCAAGATAAATACATGACCCAAGTTTGGCGGGAATCCATTGATGGGTTCTTGAGATAACGCAATCACAAGCTATTTTGCATACATAATGAACCCTGTGACCTTTGACCTTAGATCTCGCGACCCCAAAATCTAATCAGTTCATTGGCTCTGCAAGATACATACATGACCCAAGTTTGGCAGGAATCCATCAATGGGGTCTTGAGATAACGCAATCACAAGCTATTTTGCATACATAATGAACCCTGTGACCTTTGACCTTGGATCTCGCGACCCCAAAATCTAATCAGTTCATTGGCTCTGCAAGATACATACATGACCCAAGTTTGGCGGGAATCCATCAGTTGGTTCTTGAGATAACGCGATCACAAGCTATTTTGCTTATATAATGAGCCCTGTGACCTTTGACCTTGGATCTCGCAACCCCAAAATCTAATCAGTTCATTGGCTCTGCAAGATACATACATGACCTAAGTTTGGCGGGAATCCATCAGTTGGTTCTTGAGATAACGCGATCACGAGAATGGGACGTACGGACGTACGTACGGACGGACGGACAACCCGAAAACATAATGCCTCCGGCTACTTCGTAACGGAGGCATAAAAACTGTTAGGAAAACGAAAAATGAAATTTTGATTGACAATCAGAAATATCTTGATAATCAGACAGGCGATCGGCTTGTAAAAGTCATGGATTCCTGACTGACATAAAGGTTTATAATTATGATTGCAGCATGAGCTAGAATCTGAGGCAATGTTACAGAGTCACTTTAAGCATGGAATTAATAATGTAATACGGAAAGGGGAATGGACTTACTGAAGGTTTGCATCCCTGACCAGAGGTTCAAACTTGGGTCCACCTGGGATGGCCATGTTGAGAGCCTTGGAGGTGAAGAAGGACTTGAGATCAAAGAGATAGAAGTAGTTATCATCCACCAGATCGGTCAGGAGCTGATTGGCCAGACGGTAGAGGGTCGACATCACCGGCAAGGTCATGTTCCAATTCTTGTAGCTGGTGCCGTTGATCATCCTGTATGGCACATTAGGATAACAAAGGAGGAAATTAGAATTTGAATGTGTTAACCTGTTGACTACTGAAATCTCTCAACCCATAGGCTTAATACATGGAATGCCCAGTTCCCATAGGCAATAGGTTAAGTAGGGTTTAACAGAACAAGGCATCCAAGACACATGGGCGCCAAAAATCTACTTCCTGACCCCTCATAATTTCGAAATTCAAGCAGGGGCTCATATTTTCACAATTTCCAAGATGAATAAAGGGGAGTTATTGCTCAAATGGTTGACAAAGCTCGAGAGTGATTAAAAAAAATGCCAATATTTCAGTTAATGAACATATTTACTCGGTTTGCTCTACTTTCCCTTCAAAGAAAACCATATCACATCAGATTCATTTTGGACATTAAAAACAAGTGTGACAACTGAATGCTTTGGAGGCAAACTTACTTCGAGTCTTGAAGAGGCTTGTGATCGTAGAGCCACTCGTAGACGGGAGAGTCTTCCTCTGGGTCCAGGTCCATCTGAATGGGTTCCAGGGGCTCCACATCCAGCACGTTATCAGCGTAGTCCAGGGGAGGCTCCTCATCGTCGAAGGGTGGGAAGCGCATCCTCTTGAAGTGACGACGATCTCGCTTCTCCCTTCGCATCATGATCCACATGGAGCTGATCAAGGTTACATGAACAATCATTTTGTTATGACCAAGTGCCAGTAAGGTGAATTTAGAATGTATTCAACTGGAGTTTTTCCTTCTTAAATTTTCTCAAAATTCTCAATGTCTATTTTCCTCATGTATTTCATCATTTCCAATAATTTTCATCGACACATAGCAAATATAACATTTATAATATAGTTGCAAGGTTGAGAATGGAGTTCCTAAGTCAAAAATTCCATGAACTATTTAAAAACATCAGGTGATTTTTCTCATCATGACTTTCATTATTTATATAAAACACTTATGAAATGTATATTTTCATCCAAGAGAAGATACATGAAACTATTTAAAATACCATGCCATTACCAAAGTAATATAATTTGAAATATTTTGAAACACATAACACATGTTGAAATATTTTGACAGGTGTTACAAGGACAAATCAAAAGTGGCTTTCCCACAGGAATTGCTTGTACTTCATCAGAATAACAGTTTCTCTAGATCAAAGTCATCTGACACATTCTACATTGATTCAGAACTTACCCCCATTGTGCTATGAAGCAGGGTTCAATGACCCTTGGGACTTCATTGACGAAGGAGATAGCCCCTGTGATGTGGTAGAGGACAGACACATCACGGATCTGTTCCCACGGCATAGGCATGTTCTCCATCAGCTTCAGTACAGCATGGGGCATGTACTTCAGGGCTCTACAAAGTCAAGAATTGGAATGATAAATATTAGAAATCTATTGAAAATCTGTTCATAAAAAATGCTATTTTATTGTGAATCGATACACAATACAGCTTTCGGGCTGCCATGTATCGTTTTCGACAAACAATTTTCAATTCAATTAAATTCAATAACATTTCAGGTGCACAAACATACCCTTATGCAAATGTAGAACCGTTGTCAGTAAAATATCCTAGACCTGGTGAAACAAAAATTGAAAACTTTGAAGTTTTACCTCTTCATCTACCTTCAGCACTTTATCCTTTTTGTATGTTTCTTTGTTAAATTTATTTATTTCTTTGGTGGTCTTTTCAACCCTTGGCATGAGCTATCATCAAAGTCATATTTCCACCTACCATTCCTGAGATTCTTCTCTCTTTCAGTGTCAAATGACAATCATGAAGTCATCAATGCACTTTCTTTTGTCATCCCATGAATCTACCGTTCTTTAATTTGCTAATCTATCTCAAACTATGAGGCACAACAATAGCTACAAATCAGACAAACATAGAATATAGAGTATAAAGAACAGTTTATCTAGGAGCACATTCTTCTCAGCATCTCAACACTTACCCGAGGTAGACTCTTTTGTCATGACGGAACTTTCTGTTGGTCATATCGCCATGGTCACGGATGATTTTCCTCACATGTTCTGGGGGCATATCTTCCTTCTGGGCATCCACAAAACCAAACTTACGCTTCTCAGCATAGCGTTTGGATTGCAGCTGCTGCCACTTGCGAGCTGCAAAAAATAATGAGAGATTTATTGCACCCTTATTTCACTTAAACAAAGAATTGATGATTAATATCAATAGTGTTATTTATAGGCATCAAATTACCAAGATGCCAAGTTTTGATGTCAAACTCTAAATGACAAACTGAAGAAAAATTGAACCATGTCCTTTCGATATCATGTGTGATGACTCTAGTGCCTTCCTGACTACTCGTCAAAGTATAGAATTGAATTGGCTTGACATAAAGCATCTAAACACTGAAGTGATAAAATATTGAACATGAAATCTACGTTATTGCCACCTAAACTCTGCCATTTACCCATATTCATACATTTTGTGTAGCACTAGGGGTCTAGAATCAGGTTAATATCATCTGCACACCTAACTCCTGTACATTCATAGACTAAACTCTATTTTCAGCCTTGCCAACATCATTTCCCATATTTGATCTTTTATTGTCCCTTCTCTTTACTTACCCTTTTCTTGCAGCTTCTCCTCAGACATGTAGCTGGGTACCTGTGGGGGCATCTGTTTGACTGCCTGCTGCTGCTGCTGTTGCTGCTGCGGTGGCTGCTGCTGCATAACCTGTTGGGGCTGGGCATAGGCCATGGGGTGCATCCCCAGCAGAAATCCTGGGGGCGCTCCTGCCATGGTTCCTCACAAAGATTCAACGATGGAGCTCTGTTTGAAGGACAAAATGACACATTCAGTAAAAAAAAAGATGATGGGCTACAATGTATACATATATTGTAGTAACCCTGTTACTGATCATCGGATCGGACGCTGATACCGATCCGATCAGGGGTGATCGGATAATAATTTCTGATCGGAAAAAATCGGCAGATTTTTTTTTTTTTTTTTTAATGCCAAAATTTTTCAAGTTTTTGGCTATCAATGCTTTAAAAAAATTCATAGCTGGGATTATTTTGTCATTTGGAGTTGTTGTAGACCATGTTTGTTGATATTTAGTGCCTTTTCATGACTTTGAAATTAATAATATTGGTCTATGAGAAGAGGCAAAACATGCGGGCCGCCATCTTGGATTATAATGCTTGCCTACATTATAATCCAAGATGGCGGCCCGCATGTTTTGCCTCTTCTCTTAGACCAATATTATTAATTTCAAAGTCATGAAAAGGCACTAAATATCAACAAACATGGTCTACAACAAGTCCAAATGACAAAATAATCCTAAACATGAATTTTTTTTTAGCATTTGTTAGCCAAAAACTTGAAAATGTTCGTCATTAAAAAAAAAAAATTTAAAATTTAAAAAAAAGAGAAGAAAAAAATTGGCTGATTTTTGGGGTTGATCTTCCGATCCGATACTGATCAAAGGTGCGAGGGTGCCGCTCCGATCTTCCGATCCGATCAGAGCCCCAACTTACAGGGTTATATTTTAGCCTTGTCTAATGTGTGATTAATCTAAAATTTCTCCCTTTTTGAATATGTGGAGATGAAAGAAAACGGTAAACAGTAAAGAGATGTACTTTTAGAGGTTTTTTTGTACATTCTAAACAGTCAAGGTACATGTCCAATATGGGAAGCAAATTTGCTGCACAGGGATTACCTTTGCTCAGATAACTCATAAAAGATTACCTCTTTTGACTGCCTACTCTGAAAAATCATCAGGAAATTTTTTATTTTCAGAAAAATTAGAAAATATTCATACATATTTCATTTGGGGGGAAAGAAATGTTTCTACTAAGTACTGGAGTCAAATAAAATAAAAACTATTAATCATCCATCACTTTATTAGGGTATTAAGTTCCCATATTAATTATTAGACCTTGATTTATTAGTCAGTAAAATGGAGACACCCTCTAAGCCTTTACTTACAGACGTGCAAGTTGCAAGCATGATACTGTTCCCAACTTAATTGTTTCAACAACAACAAAACCCCAAAACATTTATTTATCACAACAATGTTACAATTTGTGAGAACACGAGATTAGGATCCAGACTATATGGGTCAGTACGAATACACCGGGTGTGCTACAGCCCACTCCAGCAAGGGAAAAAATTAATATTTATTTTTCGGGAGCTACTTTTCAACTTTGCCTGCATGAAAATAACATTCTAAAATTTGTTTTGCATTGAACTCTATGCAAATTTAAGGGGGCTCTTTTGGGCATTTCGGGGGCTATTTTGCCCTGAGCCCCTGTGAATTTTTTTCACTGACTCCAGAGAAGCAAAGTAGTCAAATGCGTATTGACCTCCAGTGCTGTATACATGCTGAGAGGCATCAATTGCACACTAATGCACACAATAATGAGTACGAAGTGGCCGCAATTAACTTTCACGCATAGTGGTACAATTTTTCATGGGGCTGCACTGGCGCCGTGTATCGCAGCCACCAGCTGCACATCTTGCTGCTTGCCAATGTGTTAAAAAAGTTTCACAAGTTGTCACACAATCCTCTATTGTGACTTGTGTGGTTAAGGGGGAGGGGGCCAAAAATAAGTGGTTTTTCAAACATTAAACTATCGTTATTCCGCTAATTGTTGACCTAGGGAGATGATCTTGGTATTATTTTAGATGTAGATCTATTTGGCGCTACTGCAGTTCCGTATCCATTTTTATAGCAGTTTAATATCGATTCTTAGCAAAGGAATTTTAGCCCAATTTTTAACTAATTTTAATCATAATCATATATTGTATTTTCCACCTGAATTTGGATCACATCCGACATCGAGAAGCCTCCGTTTAGGGCTTCGATGTCGACGTCGTCGCTCAGTACCGTGTGTCCACGCTATATAGCTCTGCACCTCAAACTGAAGCTATCAGTCTTAAATTATGCAAACTTCGCATATGCTTTATGGTATTACTCACATGCACGATACCATAAACTATACGAGAAGCTTGCATAATTATGGGTTGCAAAGCTGTAGCGCGGACACGGTACTGAGCGACGACGTCAACATCGAAGCCCTAAACGGAGGCTTCCCGATGTTGGATGTGATCCAAATTCAGGTGGAAAATGCAATATATGATTATGATTAAAATTAGTAAAAAATTGGGCTAAAATTCCTTTGCTAAGAATGGATATGAAACTGCTAAAAAAATGGATACGGAACTGCAGTAGCGCCATCTATTTTTCATGCTCTTTCAATTGGTACTTTTGTTAAGGAGATTCAATGAATTATATTTTTTGATCATGTAAGTACCTAGACCGAATTTTCCGTCTCTTTCGTTCGTTAGCCTCTTATTGGGGTAGGGTCGGCCGGCTCTCTCTTTAGAGACGGAAAAACTGTGATAACGCCATTACGAACGTGTAGATGGCGCACAGTTTTTCCTTCATAATCATTTTGCCTTCGGCGTAGACTAGAAAGGATGAGATTGATTTAGATGACTCCGACAGCGAGAGTTTAACACGGCTTGCAAGATTTTCAACATGGATGTCGATTTTGACCCATAATTTCCTTAAAAGGGACCATTAAACGGATTATTTCAATCAAGTTAGTAAGTGGAACCGATGTATTATAGCCTAGGCCTAATTTACATTTGTATATGCATGAGGTAAAATGACATTTTGGGGATTTTGGGGGCAAAACGCTACGACCTGAAATGGCCATGGCGTTATCAAGGGAATGTGTATAGAGTAAGACCGCCAAACTTCGGACACTTAAGACAAAACGGGGGAAAACATTAAATTCTTTTTTAATTATTGAAAGATCAAATATACTATTATTGAGCAAATACTGTTTATGTATTTCATGTAAAAGAAAATAAGTAAAGGAAATGGAAAACTAGAATTATTTACTTAGCCGCCGAACCTGTTTTCATGCCAAGCTTCGGACGCACTTGCCAAGCTTCGGACGTTCATGTGTAGCGCACGCATAGAGCACGTATAGCGCATAGCGCACGTATATCGCACGTATAGCGCGCGCTAGAGTGCGCATTCATCGGAGGTTTGGAAACCGGATCAAAATCGTACGACGGGGGTAAGTTTGACTGCGTTGATTTCATGAAAAAAAGTATTATTTTCTCGTTTTGGGTAGATTTAAGTTAGCTAGAACTATCAGAAAGGTGTTTTTCACAACACTCGTACAATATTTTGGTGCTAAAATCTTACGAAAGCGCTATTTTTTCGTAGTCAAAATGACACTCAATGTTTCCTGTCCGAAGATTGGAAGAGCGCCATCTTCTGGTAGGGGAATCTATCTAGTACCCCTAGGTCCGTGGTAACGGCCACCATTAGAAAATTTTCGCGATAGAGTGAAAAAGTATCTCATAAGCTCCCATAATTTTGGCAGAAACCACCTGAAATATGCCAAGGATTTGTTTTAATCGATATATTGGAGGCTCTACACCTTAACTCCCCGGTTCCATGTCAAGTCGCCCAATGTCAGCCCGCCCCCTTACAAAGTCGCCCCCAATTGGTCATGTCGCCTCCCGATTTTTTTTGCCGATTTTGGGATTCTTGGTCAGCTCGCCCCCACTTTTTTGGTCATCTCGCCCCCTAATTTGTTGTTTTAATTTGATGTATTTTACAAGTTCAAAGTCAAGTCATTTTTAGTTCCTTGTATCTCAGTACTATGTTATTACTTTGTTATCACTAAATATTGAAAATTTTCCTCGTAACTGCATATTTTCGAGGATATTTGCATCTAAGTTTCCACCAGCTTTACGTACTAGTACTACCACATCGCTCGTTCTGACTCCACTGACCACTGGCTTAGCTCTAGTGACGGAGCTTACGGATGTAAAATAAACTTGAATACAACCATATTTTCTGTATTTGTAATGAAATAGAAAGTGCATGTTCTCACAGTGAAAAGTTGTTAAAAGTTGAATTTTGAAACAGCTACATTTCAACTCTTAGACTATTGAATTATTCATTGGGAAGTCAGCGCTGCTGCGACCTAGCCTGCGCTTGCATGTACTGGCCGTACAACCGCCCACTCGCACCGGCGTTATTTTTGTAAACAACACACCCCAAATCCAACACAGACAGACACACAAAAAACAACATGAGCGAAGCTACTTATTTGCATCTGGCCCATTCTAGGATTAATGTAGGCCTATAAACTTGTTTTTATGTATGTGTTTTGACAGTATTTGATAGGTAATGTATGGCAATAAAATTCATTAAAATGTAAGAAATTCTTTTACGGTAAGATTGGGTTAAATCAAGTTATCATAGATTTTTTGTAATTAACAACAAACGCTAACAGTATACACCACAACGCTGTTAACAGTAACACAGACAAACAACAACATGAGCGAAGGTTTTTTTCAATACAGCTTCTTATTTGCATCTGGGATTAATACATTTAATTTATGCATACAATTTGTGTGTTTATGTACATGTATGTGTTTTGACAGTATTTGATAGCATACTGTCTTCTGTTTGGCGATTTTCGAAAGCACGTTTCGACATACTCCTCAATAAGAATTGTTAATCATATAACGCATAGCCAGATTTAACCCTATCTAAAATATTCATTCAAAGATATTACAATCATGCAAAGATAAAGGAATAAACAAGAGGATGAGATTAAGTATTGTCACAGACGAAAAATGATAGGGGAAATGTTTGCTTCTCTCTCGCCTCGCTCGCTCTCTCAACGCCATTTTCCATCTTTATCTCTCGTACTGCTTTTTGTTCCGCTTTTTGTTTTTATACGGAAATTATTTCTTCCGATTTTGAGAAAAAATATTATACAATAATTTTTAAATGAAGAAGAAAAGAAACCCGGAACGAACGGCTGATATCGAAATGAGAAGAATATTACTGTACAATAATAAATTATTATAAAGTAAAAGTTAGGATATAAAAGCATCTCTTTTGCATACAATTAATATGAAAAAAATATTTGTTGACAGTACTAATATACGTCGGACGAAGGAGATAACTCCTTGGTCGGACATTATAATTTAGCGAAAAGATATAAACAAACAAAAAGAAAGAAACCAAAGAAACATTCGGAAGGGGGGGGGGGGGTGATCGGAGAGAGAACTAGCATAATAATAAATACAGTACAGACTATACGTCCAACTTTCTAACCCCCCACCCCCCCCCCCCCCCCCCCCCCCCCCCGCTCTCTCTTTCTTTCTCACTCTGTCTCTCTCTCTGTCTATCTGCCAATGTTGTTCACAGAAAAATGTCACAGAAAACATGATTATGAAAAATGATTGTTTCTCTCTCTTTTTCTCTCTCTTTATGTCCCCCTCTCTCTCTCTCTTTCTCCATCTATCTCTCGCTCGCTTTCTCTGTCTGTCTGTCTCTCTGTCTATATCTGCCAATGTTGTTTCACCATTTGCTTGTATGCCGGCGACATTCCTTCTTTGAGCTTAATTATTATAACATTATCCCTGATGATGTACAAATATATACCGTATATTTATTATAG